>CAUJNA010000191.1:406321-423821 GCA_963377175.1 Effrenium voratum | reverse complement strand
TTTGAGGGGGGGTCCCCCACGTACCGGGCGGCAATTTGATGACGTTCCACTAAACGTAGTCTTCGGGGAGCATCGCAAAACAGGGTCCCAGGCTCGATTTCCCCTGCCGGCTTTTTTGCTGGCTTGGGCTTCCTGCATCCTTTTGCCGAAAATCTGAAAAAACTCTCTGGGGAGCAAAGGGGAAGTGCAAGGATACATACATACATACATACATACATACATGCATGCATGCATACATACATCACATACATACATACATACATACATACATACATACATACATACATACATACATACATACATACATACATACATACATACATACATACATACATACATACATACATACATACATACATACATACATACATACATACATACATACATACATACATACATACATACATACATACATTACATACATACATACATACATACATACATACATACATACATACATACATACATACATACATACATACATACATACATACATACATACATACATTACATACATACATACATACACATACATACATACATACATACATACATACATTACATTACATTACATACATTACATACATTACATACATACATACATTACATACATTACATACATTACATTACATTACATTACATACATTACATTACATACATACATACATACATATTACATACATACATACATACATACATACATACATACATTACATACATACATACATACATACATACATACATACATACATACATACATACATACATACATACATACATACATACATACATACATACATACATACATACATACATACATACATACATACATACATACATACATACATACATACATTACATACATACATACATACATACATACATACATACATACATACATACATACATACATACATACATACTACATACATACATACATACATACATACATACATACATACATACATACATACATACATACATACATACATACATACATACATACATACATACATACATACATACATACATACATACATACATACATACATACATACATACATACATACATACATACATACATACATACATACATACATACATACATACATACATACATACATACATACATACATACATACATACATTACATACATACATACATACATACATACATACATACATACATACATACATACATACATACATACATACATACATACATACATACATACATACATACATACATACATACATACATACATACATACATACATACATACATACATACATACATACATACATACATACATACATACATACATACATACATACATACATACATACATACATACATACATACATACATACATACATACATACATACATACATACATACATACATACATACATACATACATACATACATACATACATACATACATACATACATACATACATACATACATACATACATACATACATACATACATACATACATACATACATACATACATACATACATACATACATACATACATACATACATACATACATTACATACATACATACATACATACATACATACATACATACATATACATACATACATACATACATACATACATACATACATACATACATACATACATACATTACATACATACATACATACATACATACATACATACATACATACACATACATTACATTACATTACATTACATTACATTACATTACATTACATACATTACATACATACATACATACATACATACATACATACATACATACATACATACATACATACATACATACATACATACATACATACACATACATACATACATACATACATACATACATACATACATACATTACATACATACATACATACATACATACATACATACATACATACATACATACATTACATACATACATACATACATACATACATACATACATACATACATACATACATACATACATACATACATACATACATACATATACATACATACATACATACATACATACATACATTACATACATACATACATACATACATACATACATACATACATACATACATACATTACATTACATACATACATACATACATACATACATACATACATACATACATACATACATACATACATACATACATACATACATACATACATACATACATACATTACATACATTACATTACATTACATTACATTACATTACATTACATTACATTACATTACATTACATACATACATACATACATACATACATACATACATACATACATACATACATACACATACATACATACATACATACATACATACATTCCATACATACATACATACATACATACATACATACATACATACATACAATACATACATACATACATACATACATACATACATTACATACATACATACATACATACATTACATACATACATTCATTACATTACATTACATTACATTACATTACATTACATTACATTACATGACATACATACATACATACATACATACATACATACATACATACATTACTTTAATACATTAATACATTAATACATACATACATACATACATGCGTACATACATACATACATACATACGCTACATTACATTACATTACATTACATTACATTACATTACATTACATTCATGCATATATACATACATTACATACACACATACACACATACACACACACACATACATACATACATACATACATACATACGTACGTACATACATACATACATACATACATACATACATACATACATACATACATACATTGCATGCATACATGCATGCATGCATGCATGCATGCATGCATGCATGCATGCATACATACATACATACATTACATGCATGCATGCATACATACATACATACGAGAGAGGGAGATTGGGGAGAGAGAGGCTTGGGGGGATGGGGGGGATGGGGAGCAGAGGGAGGGAGAGAGGACGACAGAACACACAAGGGAGACAAGGGAGAGAGGAAGGAGGAGAAAAGGGAGAGGACAATGTCGGCAGACTGAGCCGGAGGCTCTAAAGTCTAAAGTTGCAGCATATTATAAATGTGCTCATTGGAAACATGACTCACCTCTTGCCCATATTACCCGCCTGTGACTCATCTTTCCCCTTGCCGCCCTTGCCCTTGCTCTTTGGCGCAGGGCCCTTCGGCCCCTTGCCTTTGCCCTTCGCCTGGCGCGCTCGGGCCTCGCCTCTCCAGCTTCAACGCTACTCAAGGCACAGTGCAACCCAGTTGTGGAGGAAATAAGCTAGAACGACAACCGCAAAAATAGCAGATGGTTTGTTCTTCTTCCTTGAACCTTCTTGAGGCATCCGAACGCACAACTCGCGCAGCTTTTTGGAGCCAAGCGTCGAACGAGCGGGAGACATGCTCTTAAAGCACTTCTACCCGCCAGGGCTGCCCCCACGTTGTGATAAACGACATGGAGCTGGAGTTCATTCGATTCCATCACTGGCAGTCATCATCTGGAGGGCAACCAACTTTTGTCATGTTAGAAACGATGGTCAGGCAACGCAAGCCTGCTGAAGCCTCACTTCTTCAGCACTTGCACCAAAGTCGGCGCAGCCTTGCACCCACTTGCACCCGCCAACGCTGCAAGCTGCACACAATGCAACCTGCCTCGAGCATCCTCATGTATTCTGCCTCTTTCTGCTGCTCTTGCTGCTGCAAGTGCTGCAGCTGCTGCATCTGGCACCCATTGTTCACAGGGCGTGGAAAGCAAGGCTACAGCAGTTGTCCCATCACCAATTTTGCCAAATCCGATCGCAAAATGTTTTGTCAAGTCCCTTTTGTTCAACCTTCTGCCGCCTGGCATGGCTCGCGAGCGAGGCAAAAACAAACCTGAAACCAAGAAAGCTGGAAGGCAGTGACGGGGCACCTTCTCACTAGAGGTGGGAATCCAGGTGGATTGTAACAATTACCCCACCAGTAAACCGGTGCACAGTAAGGTGCTTGTGATTCCCTGATCAAAAAAACAAAAAAACAGCTCCAACCTGATCAACTTTTTCCACATGAGTTGCCTCCTACAAATGCTCTAGAAACGTGTGTGCATTTGCCCCAGCACCAGCCTTCTGCGGCAAAGATCCTTGGATCTCCTGGATCCTCGCTGTGGCGGCGGCCAACTCCTTCTCCGCTTGCCCCTTTTCCTGAGGGATTGCCGTGAGCCCCTGGAAGGGAGGGGCGATCTGAAGGCGGGGGGATCACTTTGGTCGCAGTTTTTGGATCACTTTGGTCGCAGCTGAAATCCACTCACTTTGGTCGTAGTTTGAGCATTTGCGGATCACTTCTGTCGCAATTTTTGGATCACTTCAGGCGCAGTGGAAGATAGCTTTTTGAGCACTAACAACAGGACACACGCAAAGGGTGTTGCCTCTCAAACACCTAACAACAAGACATGCCGCGTGGGGTGGGGTCGACAAGGATGTTGCCTCTCAAACACCTAACAACAAGACATGCCGGGTGGGGTGGGGTCGACAAGGATGTTGCCTCTCAAACACCTAACAGCAAGACATGCCGGGTGGGGTGGGGTCGACAAGGATGTTGCCTCTCAAACACCTAACAACAAGACATGCCGGGCGGGGTGGGGTCGACAAGGATGTTGCCTCTCAAACACCTAACAACAAGACATGCCGGGCGGGGTGGGGTCGACAAGGATGTTGCCTCTCAAACACCTAACAACAAGACATGCCGGGCGGGGTGGGGTCGACAAGGATGTTGCCTCTCAAACACCTAACAACAAGACATGCCGGGCGGGGTGGGGTCGACAAGGATGTTGCCTCTCAAACACCTAACAACAAGACATGCCGGGCGGGGTGGGGTCGACAAGGATGTTGCCTCTCAAACACCTAACAACAAGACATGCCGGGCGGGGTGGGGTCGACAAGGATGTTGCCTCTCAAACACCTAACAACAAGACATGCCGGGTGGGGTGGGGTCGACAAGGATGTTGCCTCTCAAACACCATAGTCAACGGCGAAGAAACTAGGACCGAAGCGAGTAAGGAAACTAGGACCGAAGCGAGATGACAACTAGGACCGAAGCGAGCCAGCAACTAGGACCGAAGCGAACCCGCGACCCGATCTGAATCACTTTGGTATCACAAGGGGTTGATGACTCCTGGTTGCACTTTTGGTGTTTGAGTCACCATCACTGATCCTTACTGTACACAAGTCAAACCATCAAATCACTCCTCCGCAAGCTGCTTCACCTCTGCTTCCAATTTCTCCGTCTCCTCGCGGACTAGGTGAGGGCTGTGAATTTTGGTGGCGGGGGGGGGGGCCCAACCTCAGGCACGCGCACCGTCCAACCCTTCGGTGTCCTCTGTCATCTTCTGGATGGAATCATGGAGCTGCTTAGCCTTTTGGACCTGCACATCCTTCTGCGACATTTCGTTGCGGCAAGCTGCTCAGCTGGCTCGAGCCCCGTGGCTGCCACTTAGCGATAGAACAGTCTGGGATGTCGAACTTCAAAACTCCGCCCGGCCTGGTGAACTTCTGTGTCCGGCTTTATCTCCTCTCAGCGCGCTTTTCGAGTTCGAAGCTCCGAGCCGCGCCTTTGATCAGATTCTGTGGCAAGTTAGCTGCACTCTTTTGCAAATGTCTGGCAGTCCTCCATTTGTTCTGCCCATGGCCGGGAAGAGGTGGAGCACGCATTGCCAATGCCACAAATGTGGTGGACACTTTCGAGAGCAAGGCTTAAGCGTGGAATCCCAACATGAGTTCGAACCATTCTGGCCAACCATTGGAAACAGAACGTGGTGTATGGAGTGAGGGGTCAAACATGGTGGCAAAGGCCAGCAAAGCCATATACCGCTAGAAGTCGACAAGTTGAGTCTTGCTGAAGTTTGACTGCTGTGGGCTGCTCGGCTGAGCCCTTTGCAGACAGAAATCGGCGCAGCCCCCTACCCCGCCGTCCCAAGATTTGGCGGCAAAATGCCGACTCGCGAAGCCACATCGCACGCCCACCTGAACCTCGGCTGCCGGCACAGCCAGCATTGCCTTGGCAGCCAACTGTAGCACCAACGCCTGAGCCAGGGCCAAACGACAAACACGGTATGCTGCGGTTTGATGCTGGGTGCGTATGTGTGCCTAAACCTTAAAAAGCATATCAAGGGGGCCGCCCGCTGCTCCCAAAGTTGTCCAATCAACATGCTGCAGTATTCAGACCAAGTTTGAGCAGAAGATAGCAGACGCCTCGCTCTACCACCCCACTGCGGATCTTGGACGAACATGTGTGTGCCATCCTAGCTGTGCAACAGCTTCGCCGCTAGGTGGCCTCAGGATTTAGGATACTACCTTGGCCATGGGTCAAAACCCGGGACCCCCAGAGTGAACATCCCAATCCCCAGTAAAATAGGTTCTTGACCCACAGCCCCTTCTAGCTTGGGCACAAGCTGTTTGACAGTTTGACGCTCAGGTTGGCAAGCTGGAGTGAGGTGGCATGGTCAACTTGTCAAGTCACCGGAGTGATCACTGGGTTTGCAGGGGCGCAAGGTCATTGCAACAACCCGCTCAATCATCAAAGAGATCAGTGACCATTGCCCCCACACAGTGAGCCTCTCTTGTTGAACGCTTGTCGGCAAATATTGATTCAACTAAACCAGGGCGTGGCTATGGCTGTTTTTGGAGTAACTTCCCCACCCTTCTCCGCCAAACCGACATTTGCAGGTCCCAAGGCAGCTTCAGGGCGCCTCCATGCGCTGCTTGCGCCGATACCGCCTCACCATGCCAAGGACTTCTGCCAGGGCTTTCAGAGCCGCCTGGCGGGCCGAGCGGCAGGCCACTTGACTGCTTGACTTCACCTTCCAGGTCCCAGGTGGTCGAGCAGAGAAAAGAAGCAAAGAGACGAGTAAGAAAGCAAGGCATGACGCAAAGAAACAAGAACGCAGTGACACGAGGTTGCGTTTCCATATGTTCCGCCACACTTTGCATATCACATAAAACGACATACTGTATGACACATTTATGTACATATATGTAATATACATGCCCCCACACACACACACAGTGATTCCGAGGGACAGCAAATAAGCAGCACGGATCGAAACCAAGAACCCTCCGGACGCACGACGCCAGCTTCCGGCTATGCTCAAGCCATGCAAGGGGCTGGAGCATCTCCGCTGGACAGGTGGAGCTGCGCCTAATCGGTGTGGTGTGCCTTCTTGGAGCCCGGGGAAGGCGGGGAAGCCAAACGGAAAGAAACCAATATCGCAATGCCGGAAGCCGCAGCAATTGCTAGCAAAATAGCTTTCTGAACATGGAATTGATTCGTTTTCGCGGCTCCCCACGAATCACTTCTTGAAAAGCGAATCCTCCAAATCCGCGAGCAAACGTAATAGTTTGGAAGCGGCCCAACTGTTTCAGGCCTTTAGATAGTCCTTCCAAGCGCCTAGGGCTCAGGGCCAAGAGGTATCCTGGGAATGCTTTGTTTGGCTTGCAGGATTGTTGGAGCTAAAGCAATGGTCGCCGTAGTTTCCAGTGAGCGATGCCGGTAGTACATAGAACATGGAAGAGCGCGGTGGAACGGTAGAAACCCTCTCTCTCTCTCTCTCGCTGAGTTGCGACGAAGGTTTTTACTCCTTGCCCCCAAGCTGAATATCTCGCTGAGCCTGCGGCCAAAGCGTACAAACACTTGGTGGCCCCAGACCTCAAGTCTCCAAGAAAGGCCCTGGTCGACGATTTGAAGGCCCAGCAAAGCGCTGGACTGGCTTAGTTGGGGCTGTTTGGGCGGACCAAGAACCTTTTCATCTTTGACAAACAACTTCAATCACGACACTCCCGATCGCTCGAGGACTAGAGATGAGCCATGGCCTAAGCGTGTCATGATTTGCTATGTCGTATCATTCTGCTTACGCCACCAGCCTACGCCACCTTACGCGCGTGGAATTGTTTCTTACGCGCTGGTGGCGTTGCAAAGCTACGGCTGCTACTGCTAGCCACCCTTTTGGGGGGGGGGGAACGTCTGAACTTATGTTTTGTTTGTTTTGTTGTTTGTTGTTTTTCTTTTGGGGAGGCAGGGACACATGGGACATGCAAATTAAACTTTCGGACGTCCCCCTATTTTCGGACCCCAAGGGGGTGTGGATATGCATTCTACACATGCTTGGCAATGATTGGCAAACTACTTTGGAGACGCTGAGCGCACGGAAGCAAAAGCTGCTGCTGTGGCTCAATCTATTTGTCTATTTTCACGTTGGGTGCTTTTTTTGACGGTACCTCTTTGATGGTTGGTTTAGCGGGAAACCAAAGGAACTCACCCCTTTGTTGGGCTTCCCAGACTTTGCGATGCCCCCTTTTTGAACTTCGCGACCGCGTACAGGACTGAGTGGAAAATACTCGGCCGAGGGCCAACCCTTGGCTTTTCTGAGAATCGCATGCCTTCGCTCGTAACTGATTTCTACAGCATGTCGCGTCTCTCTCTCCCTCGTGCCACCAGCAGATTTCCATATTGATTGATATTCTGATATTCTGGGATGCGGGCCCGTCTGACAGGCTCCAGTAGAGGTTCAAAGCTTGATGCCTTAGCGCTGTCGCACCCTTTCCCTTTGCAGTGGCAAGCCCTGAGCCCGGGGCAATGTGCCAATGGCCGCCTCGGTGCCTCGGCACCAAAAGCGAAAGCGGTGAAGCCTTCCGACCTGTGCACAAAATAAGCCTTGAACTCGCGGCATCTCGAAGAGCCCGGAAACAGTGGTACAGCGCTGTAGCCTGCGGGAAAGAACGAATGCCACCAGGAAGAGTGGCTGACAATTTCCGTCTTTCATCCAGAAATAATGCAGAACTAGAATGCAAGCGTCGACATGCTGATTCCGCCCGCATCGACATGCAAAGCTGCTCCGAGGAAATGGTTGGATATCTTGGATGATGTCTTATTATTCGCGCCTCTCCCTCAACGTCTCCGCAGGCTCTCCGTTCGCTTGCCAAATTTGACAAGTGCCAGTATGCCTGGACGATGTGAGGCGTCTTGTCTCCACTCGGGAAGGAATTCCGACGGCAAAAGCAATGGACTAAGATCATAATTCACGCAAAAACCATGGGGTACTGGTGGGTATTCATGGTTCGCCTCACCCTGAACACATAAATTGGATCTTAATGGTCCACAAGTCAAAGGGAAGGCCCTTCAGTGACAGAGCCAGCCTCCTGAAGCTTCCCGCCAACCATAAGCGCATCCTCAGCATCTTGAGCGCCCAGCCGGGCTTCTTGGAACAGGCAGCATGCAAATAGCCACTCCGCAAGTGTCGGCATATGGGTATGGGGACAGCAGGTTTTAGTCCATGTTTCCACCTACTGGGGCAACCCATTTTTTGGACACGCTATCAAAGAGGCAGGCCCTCCCATTTGGGGTACATATTTTGGACCCACAGCCATATGAGTCACAATCAAAACCCGGTACTCAAATGCTCTACCCAGATAAGGAATTAAGAAGGCGGATCGTCCTTTAGTAAGCTTCATCTACCCGGGTTTTGATTCTGGCTCATATAATTTTGTGTTGTGAGAGATGTGACTAGGATCCCTGGCAGCCAACAACAGCTTGGCCGCAGTCTCCCCCTGCACCTTGGCAATCGCGGGTACGGAAGAGAAACGGCTCGAATGGTGCACGGGTCGCTCCGAAGAAGTGGGTGAAACATGAGACTGAACCAGCAAAAACTGCTGCTTTGCAGCTACAGCACTGCCACAAAGCCAAAACATATACAGTTGTTTGTCAGACAGCGCCGACTTGGCTTGAGAGAACGTAGGTGGCGCAACTCGTAATTTGTCAGCCAGTAGGGGTGACAGTGATTCAAACTTTGATGGTATTATCTAAATTTATGTATGCTTGGGGACCAGGCACGCAACCTGGATGTTGGACCCTCTGAAGCTGGGACGTCCTGAATCTGGGCACTGATCTCCCGCGCCTGCGCAAAGCAAGGCCTCCCTGCGTCAAAGTGGCGCCTTCTGGGAGGCGTTGAAGAAGGCTCCAGATTCAGCAGCAAACCGCCATCCAGCCGACCCAAATCCAACAGGACCAGTTAGGCGGCTGATTCGTAGCCGAGGAATGAAAACCCGTCAAAAAATACGGGCTAGACTCCGCATCATGAATGCATGCTGCCTGCCTCCTTCGCCTCTTCCGACGCGGCGGACCAACTTCGAACATCTCCGTCCGCCAAGTGTGCCCTGTGCAGCTTGACCGCTGATGTCGTAGGCAGGGATTAAGTTTTGTTGGTGTGTAGGCGTGTGCTGCGTGTTTGCATTACTCTCTTAACGACACGGCGCCAACCCAATCCACGGATGAAGATGCCACGGCCAATATGTTGTGCATTGCATGCTGCTCAATCATGGCGTCTGGTCTAGGCCAAAGGTTCGATCGCAAGAGCGGGGGGTCCAAGACAAGCACTGCTCTGATCCACTTAGGTAGTCAAAATCAAACCACCAGTTGGACCGCAGGTGTTCGTCCTTTCCATTTAGGGCAAGCCATTGGGTGACCCGATGTTACCCGATTGACACCCACTGATGGCACCTGGCAGAGGAACAAAGGCAAGCAGCCAGCTGCGCTTCGCCGGCCTCAGGTTTCCCAAGCCCCAGGTGAGGTTTACCGCGAGGTGCGAGGGGTGTGAATTCTAAGTGTTGGTGGCACCAGTGGGCTGCAGAAAACGGGGGGATGTCTGTCCAACCAGTTCTGAGGGGTTCCCCACGAATAGTTCATAGCCATCTGTTGAAGGGGCCTTGCCGCGGCCTTGCTTCTTTGTGCTTTGCCGCTGGTTGGAAGAGAGTCAAGCATCCCTTTGAAGTTTGCAGCCTGAGGGGGTGTCGCAAGGCCAGTGGGCTTGCCAGGCGAGCTGTTTGGCAGGCAATTTGTTTTGTGCCAGTACGTCAACCAGTGAGGCAAACAGAACCCATCACAGGAAAGTCAGCTGATCAAACTAGCTTGCCTCTGGGGTCGGGGCCTTCAGCCTGCGGCACACCGCCAAGGCCTCATGGAGGCGTTGCGCGGCAGAGTCATTCGCCAATATAGTTGGCCCCTTTGGCCGTGACTTCAGTGCCGATAAAGACTTCAAACAAGGCCCAAATTGGACTGCACTCACGCCTTTTAAGCTTCGTTAAAGCAACTTGGGCATTTAGACAAGTATTTGTCAGTAGCTATTAGCAACTTGAACCAAAGCGGCAAACCACCCGAAACTTGGAAGGGCACTGCATCGGCTGCTTTGCGCGCTTGCGACCTGGGTCAAGCACACCGTACTGAGCCGGCTTTGCATAGGCCCGTGCTGTAAGCATTCAATGGCACGTGGCACGTCGCTATAGCACAAGGATCTGAACAAGCGATTCTCGTCCACAAGCGAAACCAAGTCCATGGCAGGCGCCCGACGTCCAGGTGCACGCCCACAGCAGCTATGAGCCTCATGTCGCATCACGTGACTTGCGAACTAGGAGAGTTGCGAAGCCTATTATGTCCAGCAGTCGACTCCTCGAAGCTGCCGCAAGCTGGACATGGTGAATCTAGGATAAATGATAGAGCCCGGAATGAAGACAAACGAGTGGCTCGAAAACATCAACAAATGCAACTAGAAAAAGGACAGGTCCCTCGTCCCGCAGCCCCTGTGTTTTTTGTGGAGAAACTCTGCTGTTTGTGAAAAACAAAGAACGGAGAGAAAAAGAAGAAATAGAAAGAAAGAGAGAAAAGCTGGTGAAGCTTCAGGCTGTTGTCAGATTTGGGCCGGCTCACCAAAATCAAACATGTTCAACTTCCACAAACTCATGTGTTCTTACATGTCTCTTGCTTGAAATCTGCCGGAAAACAAACCCAAAGTGGGTAGATAGTTCTTCAGGATCTCAACTTCAAGCCCAATACTTTATCATTTCAGGGGCCCCCGACGGTGAAGTTTTGTTGCCTGGCTCCCCTGAAGAAAACAACAACAAAAGGAAGCTCCAGCAGTACTAAACCAAATTGGAAACTCGAGTCTGCTCTGAAATGGTCATCAAAAACATGTAGCCATGGATGCAAGAACCTGTTCTTTGGACGCGGCATCTCTGCCAGCAGCACCTCCTCGTTGGCCTTCCTAAAGCGCACGGCCGCCTGGCTGCGGCTTGGCCACAACACCTCCGGGTTCGCTGACAACGGGCTCATCCCCAATCTGGTTGATGGCCTCCCCGAGAACTTGAAGGGCTTCGCCGTGCTCTCCGGCTGACACCTGGCGAGGCCGCGAGGCCGGCGGTTTACCTCCCCCACGTGCCCCATGAGCACAGCAAGCAAGGTGCACGTGCTGCTCAGCCAAGGTTCTCAGCCTTGGCCGCGCTTGAGTGGTGGAATGGTATGCAAACCGGCGTTGTGCGGCTGCTTGGTTTATGAAACAGTTGCATGCGAATGTGGCCGTCGGCCAGGATCAAAGACTAGAAAGTATGTTTATCAAATGTGGGAGGTGTCCACATGCGTCAACATGGCACATCTTGGCACTGGCATGTTGGCAGTCAGGGAGGTCTGTTGAGGTTTTGGAGTCGTAGCCTGGAAATCCGAAAGCCGAGTTGCCTGCGGCGAGCTTTTGCAGCTGAGAGTGCGGCGCGTTGGCTTCACCCAAAGCGTCGCCGCCGGCTCGCGACAGCGATGCTGCCTGCAGGCAAGCTTGCAAATCCTTCTTTGCTCATTTGGGTATAATCCGAAATTTACACACATCGTTGGCAAACACAATGAATCCTTCAACTTCCACCTTCCTTGCCTAAGCATTTGCCTTCCCAGTTGGGCCATGTTTCCGAGTTCACGCGTGCGGCCTGCTTGGCTGCCAGCTGGGCAACATCCTTGGGACTGACGCTCAAGGAGACTTGTGTTTGCTCCAAGGCCCGCGCGGGCTGGCCTTTAAGCAGCTCGACTTTGGCCACCTGATTTGCTTGGCAACCCTACAGCCAGGCTGTGCCTTGAGGCTCGGAATCTCAGATTTCAAGGCGCGAACATGCGTCTGTGTCATTCAACGCTGAA
Source organism: Effrenium voratum (assembly GCA_963377175.1). NCBI lineage: Eukaryota > Dinophyceae > Suessiales > Symbiodiniaceae > Effrenium > Effrenium voratum. Next base: position 410,823 of record CAUJNA010000191.1, on the reverse strand, counting down.
TTTCCGGATGTCAGACTAAGCTGCTGGCAATGTGAAGCAAAACGCGCGCTTCCCCACGGTGATCCTGGCACCACTTCTGGTCAACTACACGTACATCATAATTGCAGCCAACGACATGCCACGACTCAATATCTCTCAACTGCACGCTCCTTCAAACGCTTGAAGATGGATTCTGCTGCGCTGCCCGCTTCAGTGGCTTCTGCCACCTGTGCGTGAAGGATAATTTCACAGCCTGTGAGCGCCAAACTGCTGCACGACCGCATGCAGCTAGCAACTCGCAGCCGCCTGATCCAAGGCGACGCAAAGCTCGCCGATGTTACACAGGGTCTGTGCTACCTGGAGTAAAGGAGCGGTCAAGTTAAGGCAGCTTCGCAGACTTTACTATTGACAACTCGCTCATCTGCTTAGGTTTTGACAACTTCCTCTAGTTTCCATGCAAGCGGCTCAAAGACATGATCAAAATTATATGCTCTATTGACGCCATTGCTGTGCGCACCTCTGGGAGTGCTTGTGCTTCCCTCCAAAGCTCCAGCTGTCGTCTTGCAAAACCTGAGCAGAACTCCTCCCAGGAACTCACGCAGAATTAAGTCTGAGTCGAGCGCGCAAGGCGTCTGCATACCTGCGGCCTTGCCGCAAGGTTGTGACTAACCAGGCGAGAAAGTCCTCAGCTGGCCGGCCATCAGCAGGAGTGTGGCGGCGCAATCTGGAACAAGCTTGCGATCGTAATATCACCCACGCCAACAGGTGATTGCCCTCATGGAGTATGGAGCGAGTCAGACGTTCCTAAACGAAAGTAACAAACACTAGCTAGCTTCCCCGGGCGGAAGCCCTTTGCGTGAATCTCCGTGGGTGACGGCAGGCCTAGTGCTGGAGGTGGCGGATCCGGTGGCGAGCCGTGGCCGCGGCGAATTTTTCGCAGTGGCTGAGCCGTTTCCGCGGCGGAGCTGGAAACGAAGCCAAAATCAGAGGTTTCGAAACAGTAGCTTTCCTGGACCAAAACTCATGTTTAGAAACACAGAACCTGCTTGCGAAACTTGATCTTGCTCGCAACGTGCCTCAAGCCGCGGTGTGCGGCCAATTCCTGCTCTACACGCACAGGCACACACATACGCACAAACAGAAACACAGGCACAGGCACAGGCACACAAACACAAACAAACAAACAAACAAACAAACAAACAAACAAACAAGCAAACAAGCAAACAAACAAACACACCCGCGCACACACGCACACGCCAGCCGGCCGGCTAAAGAGCGCCATAAGCCAACAAGTGCAAAGCGTGCCCTTCGCTGTGCAACGGAACGTGCGCAGCCACCAAAAAGACCAAGAAGGAACAAGTTGACAAGGCGCAAGCACAAAGCGCGGCCAACCCTTTCGAATCGGTATGTCTTGCCTTCAATACTCATCATTGGCTTGGTCTAGCGCCGGTTTTTTACTATGGGCTCAGGACTAGTTGTGGTTGAGTCGGTTGAGCTGTAAATAGCATGTTAGCATTGTTTCAGTCTTGCGTGGCGTAGTATTGGTATTGACGGATGGTTGCTGGAGTCGAGCCCTGGCTTTGCACAGGTTTAGTCTCAAACAGCCAATTTCTCGACTCCTGATACTTAACGGCCACCCAAATGTTCAAGAGGGTGGCACAGGGCAGCTCGCAATCAGGAATGACAAAATGAGTTGTCGGGTCCGAAATACAAAGAAGTTGCTGCGCCCGGGCGAGTACTGAGCAGTTCTGAAGCAGGACCTGTCATTGTGGCTGGCTCAGCCCGTGCTACATGCCAAGTATCACATCGCAACGCGATCACATTGCGCACCCTGTAGAGTGAGTGACTGCCACGTAAACGGGGCACTCAGGTTGTTTTCAAGGGCAACCCCGGGAGCAATGACCTGAAACCAAATTACTGGTGGTCGGAAGGCGTGCGACCTAGCGAGCACTTCAGACTCAGACGCAAAGACTGGAGAACGGCCGTGCGCAGCTCATCTTTTTGCATGCCTTCAAAGAAACATACAAGTAAGTGCACACGTATAATACATTGTTGTAGATAAATATATTCACAACACGACACGTTCCAGGCAAATTCGAGGCCGCAAAGTTGCAAACCCAAAACTCACGGCGCTTTCGCCGGGGCGCTGCCTCGCCGCCGTTCGCCTGCAGCGCCTGCCTGGCGTCCTCCGCCTGCTGCAGCGCGTCCTCGTCGTTCCGGAGCACCGCCGCGCGGGCGGCCGCGGCGGCCGCTTCCGCGTCCGCCACGTCGGCCATGGCATCGAAGGGGCCCCCCCCCGCGGCGGCCCGGCGACGCTTTTGGGCTGTGGGTCAAAAATAGGTACCCAAAATAGAACCCTGGCAAAAGGAACCAAGGACTAAGACCTGTGGTCCCCTGGTGGTTTAATTTTGACCCACACCCTTTTGTGGAAAAGACCATGGGTGTTGAACCCTACGTTAGCAATGTGGGCTTGCAAAATTATTCTGGTTTATAGTTTACATTACAGGCAAGAGCATCATACAATTCCAGCGGGGTGGCGGGCGCTGCCTGCAAGGCATGAAGCTGCCACATGAAGTGTCAGGCTGCCGTGAATGCTTGTCGCTGCTTCTCCAACGCTGTTCCCATTTGCTACGGTAGGAGAACATGTGTGTGAGCAGTCATGGCTGCAGCTGTCAATTCAAAAACTGCACGCCGATTTAGTACTTGCAATGAACTCTGCAAAAAGCCGAGTAAGGGCATTGCTTTTTGCAATTCACAACATCACCTGCATATTGGGAGCCCAAGCCATTCCTGCCCAGGCACACGCTTGCAACAACAGTCTGGCGCTTGCCTTTGTGACCGCGGTGAACTTTCTTGTGAGATTGTAGCCAAATGGCGAAGGGAAGGATGGTGGTGGAAACACTGCACACTCCAAGCAAGGGATCTTAAGCTTCTGCAAAAGCTGGTGCAGTTGCATCGCGATGCCACATATCACCAAAGCAAGGGGTGAAATAGATCATCCTTTTGAGAACCTGGGTCATCTTGCTTCTCTGTGCTTCTCCGTCCATGAATGCAGCGCGAGAGGCTGATAGTCATGCAATCTGCTGTTGGAAGCACGGCCAAACGCGTACCGGAAGCCCCTGTTGTCTACATAGTCGTTCGCACCCACGCCCATGACATTCCATGACCATGAAGCCCCAAAGAGTTGCAAAGGCATTGCAAGTAGAAGCCGATACCGACAGCTGAAGAGCCTTACTGTTGTATGAGCTCGTCTGCAACTTGTGCGCGAACAGTTGCCTCAAAGGATCAGAACTTGACGAAACGGAAGAGCACAACTCCATTTTGTGGCCACCGTTCGTCACAGCGTTGGCCACAAAACGTTCACTCGGTCACAATGTCAACGAGGTTGACCTCACGGTGAGATGTGCCGCGCCGCCGTCGCGGCGCTTCTGAAACGCAAAAAACACCACCACAAGCGATCTGCATGCGAAGGTTCATACATTGGATCTGCGTCTATCCCACTCTTGTCTATATATATATATATAAATGCATGTAAATATATGAAAACCGCTTCCGGGGACTCTTGTGTCTGTGTGTCTTTCCACAATCCAGGCAGGAGGATGTCACAGCTGAAAAACTGTAGTACTCCATGCATTCTCGTCTTTCATCCATACATTTTCGTTCCAGCTATGCCACTAACATGTCTGAATGACAGCGGAGATTCAATGCTGCAATAGAAAAAGTCTTGCCACTCTGTTCGAAAGGCGAGCTCCCAGTTGCCCCAGCACCCCGCAAGAGTTGCCCACAGAAAAGTGTGGCATCTTGTTTTCTTGCCCGGCAATGACTTCGGTTCTCACATGCTCATCCTCTGTGACCTCGACGGACTCCGACATGGGCAAGCACTTGCTCAGTCGCTGCGATTCTGGGAGGGCTCGAGATCAACACGCTGCGACCATGAAAAGACCTGTTCGAACCGGAATGCGTCCTTGGTGTGCTTCATGTTTTTCCCGTCTTGCGCCAAGCAAATGAGTCACACGGGCCGCCCTTTTTTGATTTTTTGGGGCGCGGCTGTCTTGCGGGTCTTCCAAAATGGCACTGGAGCATTTCTTTTGAATTGCTCAGCTGGAAACTTCCAGGACGGCATTGGATTGCCCAGTGACCAGCCCAACAAGGACTGGCCTCGGGCCTAGAGAGCTCCCTCAGCGGGGCATCATGCCACCTGAAGGGCCGCGGCGCCTTGGTCTCTTTTCTTCAAAAGGGCCCAAGACTGAAATGCAGGCTATTCAATGCCTTTCGCGTGTGGAATTGAGTCTTTGGGCACTTCCCCCCCCAAAAAAAACAAGCTAGCTGCAGCTAGCTCTCTCTGCGGAGCTGAGCAACGGTCAACTCAACCCTCATGCTGAGGTACTGGCCGGGCCTGCTCCAGTGCTTCCTTCCATGCATACTCCACCATTTGCCAGAAATACTATCGTTGTCTTTTCACTACGCTGCTCTAACAAGCCCCCCCCAATTGTAAACCAGGAAATTCGAAATTGCAATCTAAG
>CAUJNA010000191.1:393821-401321 GCA_963377175.1 Effrenium voratum | reverse complement strand
CTGAGGACCTACAATCTTGCTCCCACAATGGCGAAGTCCCCAGGCTCAGTCTCTACCCTTGGCCTTCAAATTTCAGAAGCCAAACTTGAATGACTCAATAGGCGCCTATGACAAACCTCGAAGAGAGGAATTGCGAAATGCTTTGCTGGCCATTCCCATGATGAACCTCCAGATCGCGCTTGTTCCTGTGCCGCCTCTGGGCCACTCTGTGACAACTGTCACGGCAGCTTGTTGTTGAAACCCGCTCGGATACACAGGTGGCATAAATGCGCAGCGAGCTTTTCTACACTGCAAGCCGTCACATCACTGCACCCACTGAGTGCTCAGCCTCTGTTTGGGGCCTCAGTGCTGTGGCGCCCAAGCCAGCCTGAATCCTGTTTGCATATGACCTCTCCTTCCCATCAAAGCTAGCCAACTGCGAGTGGGCACATCGCGTACGCAGCTGTAAACATAGTGTGACAGGTCTTGCTCTTGGAACCCATGATGTGGTTGTGGTCCATCGTGGGATGTGCCTTGAACCTCTGAACAGGTGTATGAGGATTGAGGATCCTGACGAATTCTCCACGGTTCCTCTGCTCCGTGGCACATTGCCCCGTAAAGGTTTGAATAATATTGAACATGGAAGCAACCACCGGAGGCAAGACCGGGCAAGACGGAGCAAAGCAAATAAAGGAATTGCCGACGATGCACCTGGCTGCCTTGCACTGAGCAAATGGACCGCTTGGCCCCATGGATCAACAAATCAACAGCTGCGAGATAGCAATTCACGTGCAAACTGCCAAACATTGCCAACAATGCTCACCGAGGCCATCTTCCGCATCAGGGGAACAGGGTAAGAACAAGGCACGTGAGCGCAAACGCGGCATGTCACTCACGAGGAAGCCAGTGCACATACACCACTTCTCAGTGCAACGCACTTAGGCCCTCAGTGCAAAACTTCTCGGCATTCCAGCAAACAGACAACATCATCTGGCTTGGCCAGTGCCTCGCCCAACATTCGCATCATTGCGCACATGAACGTCCCCTCATCAACACGTGCCGTCTCCCATTCGTTTGGACTCACAATCAGCTTATGGGAGAGTTCAAGCTCCGCGCCGAGACAAAGCAGCTGTTCCGTGTCAGCAAGGCCTCGGCGAAGCTTTGGTCTTGCTGGCCCTTCCAAGTCATAGCCATAGTTCGACAAACCTGTTTGGATTGACTTCAGCTTGCTAAGTCTTCAGGCGCCACGCGCGGAATTCCTAGCCATGTCAAAGTAATCCTCAAACGCCCTAAGCAAGGTCTCTCCTTCTCTTGCCCCGGCTCGGGTCCAGCCAATGGCTAAGTGGCCACAAATAAATAGGCACCCGTGAAATCAAACTGAACCTGCAGCTTTATCGTTTTGTTGTCGTGGCGGGTCCAGTCGATGGAGCAGCACTTAGCTCAGGCTCCGGCAAGACAGGCAGAAGCTAGGAGGAGGAGTCCGCTTCCAGCCCTTGGCAGAAGATAAGTTCTAAACATCAAAGCATGTTTGGTATGAAGTGTGTCCAAGCAACACAAGCCCCAACAATCCCCAAGGATATGTGATGTGTAGGTTGGCACATGTATCCCTCCCAAAACGCTTTATGTTCAAAGGTTGTTATTCATGCAAAGAATAGGTTGGCGTACTGTTGTATGTCGACGACCCGATGTCTTTCCCTGAGCCGTCCGGCCGCGTCGCAACTCCTCAGGCAACTATAGGAAAACCAACCCCCTAGAATATGTCTGGCCCCTTCGTTCCAATTCGTTTTGAGAGTTGTAGGTCATGCAATCTTGCCGCCAAATGTACAACAAGGACCCTTCGTATTAAATATTCACCTTGGTTTCTGGAGCTTTTACCCTATTCCACTCCAATACATAATAAGAACCCTGGCAGTGGTAGGTCTAGTAGGGCTGGGATAGTGTGTAGCAAACATGTTCAGTCGACGACTTTTGTGCCGGAACGAGCCTCAAACCATCAAAAGCAAACCACTCCGATTCAAAACGTGCAAGCTGTTGGACCCTGCTCCCATCCACCAAGAGTCGCTGCAAGTTGGAACACAATCTTGAATGTGGCTGATCCAAACTTCGAAAACCTACTGATACGGGTCCAAGCAAGCGGTGCCTGACACCCGTCCTCGAGATCTTACCATGTTCGAATCCTTGGAAGCTGGTGTCTCACGGTGTCTCTGGGAAAATGCCGAGCAACTTCAAAGCAAAAAGAGGCTGCCTCCACAACCCTTTCTCCTCCAGCTAAAGATTACCACGTCAGGAAATGATTTGTTGAACAACTCTGTTCTGTCGCTGAGCACCCCCTGAGGCTGCGCACTAACTAGTCGCAACTCGCGACTAAGTGACTTCGACACAAGTGCTGCCACGTCAAAGGGCTGCGGTCGGAGCCAGGTGTCACCATTCAGGTGCCGCAAACAGAACATCATAGGTGAGCTTGTGCTCGCCAGAATCAGCAATGGTCCTCTCACAAACGACTAGGCACCAGCTGAAAATAGAGCCCGTGGATCTCGATGAACATGACCATGCGGTCAAGTTTGGAGTTTGAAAGGTGTTAATTGTTCCTGAGTTCAAGATCGTTCACTGTCTTTTCCGCACAAAGCTTTTAGGTTGCTCACCAACATCCTGCTGGAATCCGCTGGAACATGTTTTAGCACGCTCTCGGGTACGCTCTCGGGCAACCATGCTAAATATAAGGAGCATCCTCAACTTTCCGCAGCGCCGGCTGATCAACTACATGGGCCTCTAGGCGAGCCGCTTGGGAAGGCACAACGCTTCTGTTTATACGACGGGTCGGCAAACCTGTGCTTCACTCCTAAGCTCGCGGTAGTCTGCAAACTTCATCCATGACATTCAGCGTCAGAAGCACCGAGAGTTTGGAAACGTGGCTGGCACCCCACCATTGCACTGGCTTTTCCACAAGAGGACTCACAAAAGGGCTGTGCGGCCCCTCCGGGCAACTGCGCTTGATGCAATTGATGCCTTTGGCAAGCGAGCGCAGTACAGTTGCAGCCCCTATATGAGCTCCTGAAGGGAGAATGCAACCGAAAACCTGCGAGCCCATCTTTGCACGTCCACATTTGACTTAATTACATTCACATATGCGCAAGCATCAACATGAATCCAAATTCTTAACGTAACCAAGGGCCGCAGACTCACAAATAAGGCTGTGGCAATCAACTGCCATTAGCCACAGCTGACTGCTCCCATTCTTCGCGTCTGCGTTGCCGGTTTAACTGGCTCTGCAAGACAATTGCGATTTGCCGTGAGCTAACAATCCTCTCCAAAGTTGCCAGTGAAGCCCTGCCAACCCCCCCTTGGTTTGGAAAGTACTGGAAGGCCTTCAGGGAAACTTGGGAGAAGCACAAGAACTTCGCAACTCTGCCGTGAAATGTCTCATGGATTGAAAATCACGCTTGAGCTGCATGTTCGGCGGCAGCCATCGAAGCTCCTGCAAGGGTCGCCAGGTCCAAGACCCACAGGACTGCAACTTGCAACTGTCGATGACATTGGCGTCAGCTACCCCACAAACACAAACCACCAACAGCTGCCAACTAGGTGAATCTGTGGACATTGAATTGAAACATGTGATGTCCGCCGACATTGCTCGGCGTGTCGGACACCTAAGAGAGGATAGAGGATAACCCCCCCCCCTCGCCCGACGTCTGATACGTGGGGTACAGGAAAAGGGGGGTTCCCCCACATACCGCGCGGAAATTTGATGACGTTCCACTAAACGTGGTCGCAAAACAGGGGTCCCAGGCTCGATTCCCCCTGCCGGCTCTTTGCTGGTTTGGGTTTCCTGCCTCCTGTGGCCGAAAATCTGGGAAACACTCTGTGTTTTTGGACGTCCTCTTTGCGAAAAACACTGGAAAAACCGTGTTTTTTGCGGGAAGTACTGGGGAGCAAAGGGGAAACGCAAGGAAGTGCAGGGAAATGAGGGGAGGAAATAGGAAGTCGACATGACAGGAAAGCAAACGGGAAATGAAAGGGAAACAAAGGGGAACTGAAAGGGACATGAAAGGGACAGAAATGAAAACAAGGGGAGTGCAGGGAGAATGAAAGGGAAACAAAGCACAAGGAAACCAATCGGCACGACGGGAGATGTAGGGAAATGACTCGCAACGAAAGAACGGGACATACATGGAAAATGAAGCGGACATACCGAGAAAATGTCAGGGACATGAAGGGGGAGTTGAAAGGAATGCAGAACATCATGGGAAACGTGAAAAGGACATGAAGGGGAAATCAGGAGAAAAGCCAGTAGTGAGATGACAGTTCAGGGTCATGAAGGGGCAGTGCCCGGACATCATGGCAACTCAGGGGGGACGTGACGCTGCAATGCAGAAAGAGAGAGAGAGACAGGGAGAGAGCGGGAGAGAGAGAGAGAGGGAGAGCGAGAGAGAGAGAGAGAGAGAGAGAGACACGGAGAGCGAGAAAGAGAGAGAGAGAGACAGAGACAGAGCCAGAGTCAGAGAACGAGACAGAGAAAGAGACAGACAGAGAAAGAGAGAGAAAGAGAAAGAGAGAGAGAGAGAGACAGAGAGAAAGAGCGAGAAAGAGAGAGAGAGAGAGAGAGAGACTAGGTCCTCCAATAGAGAGGTTAGAATTAGGGTACCCTTTTTCTGTAGAGGGGCGTGGACAGGAAGGAGACAGGGAGACAGAAAGAGACAAAGAAACAGAGAGAGAGAGAGAGGGAAACAGAGAGAGAGAGAGACAAAGAAACAGAGAGAGAGAGAGAGAAACAGAGAGAGAGAGAGAGACAGAGAGAGAGAGAGAGACAGAGAGACAGAGAGAGGGAGATTGAGGAGACAAAGGCTTGGGGGGATGGGGAGGATGGGGAGCAGAGGGAGGGAGAGAGGACGACAGAACACACGAGGGAGACAAGGGAGAGAGGAAAAAGGAGAAAACAGTGTCGGCGGACTGAGCCGGAGGCTCTAAACTTGCTGCTGGACCTAGACTTCTATATGTACGGAGTCGGCTGATCCCTGAGCGCCTGCCAACTGCGGTAAGCGATGCTGATGGCGACTTTGGAAAGCGGTTGGCTTCGCGAATGCCTCGCTGAGCAGGGATTCCAAGTCTGGCTGCCTGGAGGTTGCAATGCCCCAGCAATGGAACTCTCACGATCTACAGAAGAACCAGTGAAGCTTGGGTGCATTGTGCGTGCGGGTGCATGTGCGTGTGCGGGTGCACACGCATGCGCGCACGAGCGCGAGCGCGTGCGTGCGTGGGTGGGAGAGCGCGCGCGCGCGCGCGCGTGTGTGTGTGTGTGTGTGTGTGTGTGTCGCGTCAGTTAGTGTTAGTGTTTGCGTTTGTGTTAGCCGTGGTAGTAGCAGCAGCCGCAGCAGAAGCAGCCTAAGCAGAATCAGCAGCAGCAGTGTCCCATTGATGACTCTTCAACACATGAATTAGGTCAAACAACTCTGAGGCAAACTCAGCATGCTTTGCAAGGCCGACAACCCAAAGCAATTCAGGCACTGGCGAGAACAATCCAGCCGTGCAGGTGCATTGACCACCTCGGTGGATACCCCATTGGCGACTTTATGTAAGGATTGTCATCCTCTCCTCCACGCTAAATACTTCCGCCCCAGGGATTGACATGCCTAGTTTTTGGTTTTCGTCCCTTGTGTTGGTTGAGCGAACAAGCAATGATCAAGGAGATGCCTGAAGTCCTGCTGTCTTGAAACTTGCCCTCAACGCATGCAGCGACTGAGGCTCAACCCGAATCTGATGGTTGAGAGACGTTGGGCTTGCTACTTCGATGTTCTTCGTCTCATCAACTTTGCATGCTGCTGGGCACAGCTCTACATCGTCGGGAGTACCCATTGCTGGAGCAACGCAACAAAAACAGTGGACACGTCATGACAATCTTCCTGCGGCCCAGCGGCAGTGCGAGCCAACAGTGGCGTTCGCTTCAATCTGCTTTCGGAGTAACTGGCGCGGGCGATGTAACATTAGCCAAGCACTAGCAAAAGTAAACTAAAGGTAGCGAGACAACACGGGTCTGCCCATCTGTCTATCCGCGTGTTCATCTACGCATCTGTTCATCTATCCACATGTCCAATCATTTGTCCACCTAACCCAATCTATATACCTACGCATCTATTCTAATCGTAACCCTGCCTAACCTATCTACCTAACCTATCTACCTAACTGATCTAACTTCATGCTATTAGTCTGTATCCCCGAAGGTCAGAAGGTTTCTTGGGGGGCAAGATTTTGGAAGGATTTTGCCTTGACCCCTGAACAATGTTGACATCCCATTGGGCAATACTAAATTGAATTGGGAAAGAGATGGAATGAGGATCCCAGAACTCTAGACGAATTGCAAAAGAAGCTTCGGTCCTTGTTTCCATTTGATGTATTATTGTTCAAGCTTCCTTTTGAATCTGATTTGAGCTTCCCCTTAATTGATTTAGTATTGTTGGATTTAAATTTCCATTTGATTTAGTATTGCTGGATCATCTCTTTTTGAATTTGATTTGGGTATCCAAATGATTCAATGTTTTTGGGGCGGGGCTGATGGACCATACTGATTGGGGGGGGGGGGTGTCCGCCTCTGTCTCTGCCGGTGAGTTATTATTTGGAGGTGCAAGCGGCAAATGTTGGGTTCCCTTTGAAACCTTCTAAACTTGCATTCTTCAGTATGGGTATGGGGTTTAATAAGACATCGACCATTTCAGAACTTTTTTGTTGTTGTTTGGGCAGGCACCAAAGAATCCACCAAGCTTTAAGATGAGAGCAGGGGGTGCAAAGGAGAGCCCTAAGCAATGGAGGGCCATATCTGCAGAGCACATGCCAGCATGAATTGCAAGCATGTGAGTTGTCAATATGCAAGGCGTGTCCAGCCATTTCTATGAAATGAGCTACTGAGGGTGGACCGGCTTAATAGGAGGGGGTGGGGGGGGGGGGGGGCAATTTCCGAGTTGTGAGTTGCTAAGTATTGGAGAGGGGCACCCGGATCGAAACAAATAGGAATACTAATACGATGTTTGCATTAACCTAAGCTGTTTAATTGAATCTAATCTAACCTAATCGCAGCTAACCCAACAGAGCCTACTTTAATATGTTTGTCTATGTATCTTGCGAATCCGTCTCGCGGCTTCACCTACCTACCTATACGCCCTATCGGTTTTTCTCTATACCTATCTAACTCAGCTACATCTGCTGTCTGCCTAACCTAACATAACCCAGCCGATGAAAAGGGATATCGATGTGCAAGGCATCCCATACTGGTTTCAAACTTTGCATCAGTTGAAACATTGCGTTCCCAACTGGCTGCTAATATTCTCAAGTACTTTATGCTGCAAACAATAGATACCACTCATGCTTATATATAACCTATAGCGATACATGTATGCTTGAGCAGCGCCAAAAAAACACAGCTCCCGTTGAATGGAAGTGGAAGTGGAACCGGCGCCTCTGGCTTAGGGCGGCGCCTGAGCCAGCGTGTCATGCATCGAGGTCGGAGACCATGGTGCATGCCATGGGTCAAGC
>CAUJNA010000191.1:343821-388821 GCA_963377175.1 Effrenium voratum | reverse complement strand
TCTGCACATCCTGCTCCGACATGATTTGAGCAGCTCAGCCATGCATGAAATCCAAGTCATCAACAACATCCACGACAGCAAACAATGTCTTCACTGGTAGAAATGTCAAGTAGGTCCGTAAAGTCATTACTGCAAAGCATGCCAGCCATGTCATGCAAACAAGCAAGGAAAGAATCATGCGATCTGCCATGACTGCAATCCAAACCATCACGACAACATGCAACGCTCACAGAATGCACTGCCATGTCCTACGGGCTAGTCCTCCGGTAGTCACTGGTTCTTTCGATGCACGGTGCCCTAAGCGCGAGCCTCAAGTTGCTGGTAGACCTTCCAGGCCTGCTTGACTTCCTCAACGGGCTTCTGAAGGAAACGGGCAATGGTTTTGCAGGTGGGCCTGGAACCCTTGTCCTTTTTCCGTTTGACCATCTCATCCAGCTCACCTTGTGTCCACGCCGTAAAAGGTTCACGATGTGCATTGCGAAGGGCAATAGTGAATTCTTGTAGAAGTTCCCGAGGTCCATGAACCACCGTGGGAGATGGACGGAACGATGAAGCACCTGGATGTGGACGAACTGAACCATCCGAATCCGAATCAGGTGTGGTAGGCGATGTCTGTCCTGGTTCGCGTCCACTGTGTGGGGGTAGGGGAGCAAGAGGCCTTGGCGGTGGCAACCGATCCAACATTGACTCTGGACGGCGACCAGAAATGCTGTCAGCGGCATCCCGATGTGCCGCACGAGGCGGGGATAGGGCCGGTATATACCAGGTGGAGGAAGTATCCAGAGGCCGGGTTCGAATTCGAGTAGGAGCGAGATCGATCGGACGAGATGCGCTCTGTGATGATGCGAGGGCGCAGTCCGTGCCTGGAATTCCGTGGGGCCCTAGGAGACACTCGGGTGTCAGACTGCTGGTTACCGCTCGGTCGCCAGGGCAAAGTTCAGGGTGTCCAGAGCAGTCGCTACTTGGGATGCGAGGACATTGAGTACCGCCACCAGGTTGTTCACAAACTCCACTGACAACTGCATGGCAAATGAAATCACAGCAAGGACAAACCAAGCAAGAAAGGATGCGGAACAGCATAGACCTCATGATAGCAAAACATGCGTGCATCGATATACTGAGGACCTTTGCCGCTGGTGGTCCGTCAACGGTCATATGAAAGACCAGATGGCCGGCACGCCGGCGTGGCCTTGACTGCCGGTGGGTGCTTTGGAGTGAAGGCGCGATGGTGAGACGCGGGACCAGCGTTGGCAGGGCGGCCAAGAGGACGCCTGTGGTGACTGCGGCTGCGCGACCGACGCCGATGAGGTTCCCGGTGTCTGGACCTTCTTCTCCGTCTGCGTTCTCGGGAAGTGCTGACACTCACCGTATGAACATGAGCAGTGTGCTCCATCCGGTTGTCTGAGGTGGCCACAAGAGTGACTGGTACCGTCGGATAATCTGGTCGGACTGATGTGGCCGGCACGGACGACGGCGTCGTTGATGGCGGGGGTGGCGGTGGTGGTTGCCCGTCCGGTACTGGTGGTGGGGGTGGCGGCTGTGGATGCCGCTGCTGACCTTCAAGACGTTGTAGTCCAGCCAAAAGAATACTGATCTGCGACGAGATGGCATGCAGCATATGCCGGCATTCTCGTAAAAGGTCGCCATGATCCATTCCAGTGCAGGATATGGCTGGAAAGAAAGGGCGATTCAATCAGTGGTCAACTCAAACTGCGGAGGCAACAAGCAATACAACAAGCATGCAACAAACAGCACCAAGACATGAGCATCTAGAAACCCCACACGCTTTTTCCGGAAGAAGAGCGTCATGATGTATACCACGAAAGCCTGGGCACAAACCACGGTGGGCCAGTGCAAAAGGAGGTGTAGGACTGCATTGCCGAAGTCATTCACCAGAACATTCCCGCGTAGCTGGGAACCGCAATCGATGAGCGGAGTTTCCACCTGCCATCTTTGGCGTGAATGCAATCATAGTAGTGGGAAGCAGCGATGTCGGCGCACACGCCGCCTCGGGGAATAGTGCAATGATTTTGCCGGAGTCTTGCAGATCCACCGATGCACATGGGGCGATCAGTGTGTACTCCCGCGAACTGGGCTGCTGCCTTGACCGCCGCTTCATGAGATTGAAGGCTGCCTCTGCAGTAGAAGCCCATCGGAGGCAACCACACTTCATTCCAGTTTGTGTAGTCGCGGTTGGGAGGAGGTCGCTCTTGCCATTTCGAGGGTCTGATCAGCTCTTCATCTCACAGAATGCTGATGGCCGCCTGCATATTGGTATTATGGGCCCAGAAAAACGTCGAATGTGACTGTGCGCGATGCTTATCAGGTAGCAATCGGCGAGGCACAAACAAGAAGAGGATCCCAAAGAGGTTCTTCTGGGCGTTCTTCTTGTCAGGCGAGAACTGGTGATACGTCCGTGTGGTCTTGCGAATATATGGCCATCCCTCTTCGCAGATGCCAAGCTGTACAATGAGTTGTGGCGGCAGGGATTTCGGGGAGATCTGGAAGTAGCTGGAAATCTCCTTGACCACTTGATCCGTCCAGGGGCCTGGGACACCAGGAGGCAACGGAGAAAATGGGAGCTCTGAAACGGACTTCACTGCTCATCCTCGATGATGTTGCGGCGATGCGGCATGAGGCTCCTGTAGACCGTCTCCCAAGATTTCTTCCACTTCTCAGGTTCAGGAAACACTAAGGTGGCAATGGAGGGCAACGTGTAGTAAAGAACACCGTCCACCAGGATTTCCTCGATCCGGCAGCCAGTGCGTAGCTTGAAACGGTGACTGCCCAAGTCAGGTACATGCTGGCGAACAGGGAGATGAAGCAGCTCAATCTGGTTCACGGGTGCTCTGAATTGAGTAGGCGGCAGTGTAGGCGATCGGGGTCTCCTCTGATCATCATGAGCGCGACGACCATCACCTTTCCATTCTCCCCAGTCCTCTTCATCTTCCGACATCCCTTGTGGTCCTGGTGTGAGCCTGACCCGGGAGTGACGGGACCTGGGAGAGCGAGAGCGCCGCTCTACTGGATGATTGCGCACCGCTCTGATGTTGGTCTCTGATCCAAGTGCTGGAACATCACGGGAAGAGCTGTGGGCCTGCACAGTGTGTTGATGTACCAGACCGTGTGTCCGGACGAATAGTTGCATCTCATTGCCATTGATGAAGTTTGGAAGGTGCTCCAGCGTCACTTGGCTCGTGGTTTGAACCGAGCCGTCTGGGCGTAATAGACTGGTGACCGTGTACTCCGCCATGGTTTTGAGCCAGCTGCATGCAGACACAACACGACACTCCGACAAGCAATCACAAGCGCACACTACAAGCAACACAGCAACAAGACCGCATGCAGATTTTGTCCCGAGTCGTCGCCGGACATCACGAAGGAGATGGGGATCGAAACCTTTGGCCTCATAAAGGCGTTTGAGAGCGTTAAGTCCATGTTGTTGCTGAACCGCAGGTTGTGCACCACGTATAATGAGCCACGAGCGAGAAGACCAAGAAGAGTAAGTAAACATCTGATCGTTGGCACTCCGAATCCCTTTGATTTGAGAGGGATGATCAGGTAGCTGTGGTGTACTAGTCCTGGACGAAGAATCACATAGGTAACCCAGCACTTTGTCATCATGCTGAAACTCAAGCATCACAGGTGGACGATAAAATTCCAGGGAAAGCAAATTCCTGAGCACCGGTGAGTGTGGGGCAGAATCACGTAGCAAGATGAAACGATTATCGACATAACGCTCGTGCCAGATCACCCCGACATCGGGCATGCGAAAACGCAAAGAACACATTGTTTGGTGCCAGAAGAAGTCCTCCACCGTGGCAACCAGATTGCAGAGAGGTGGTGCTGCAGGTGATCCCATAGCGACTCCACGTTCTTGCCGGAACAAGTAGCCATTGATCTCGAAGTGACTGTTGTCAATGACAAAGTCGAGGAGGTAACGAAGGTCTTGTTCACGAAAGGTTCGAGGGACCTTGGTTTGACGGCGCCATTTTCCTTGAACATACGGCGTCGATGATCTGACTTCAATTCGTACACCGACCATTGTGAGGATCGGCGAAGGCCAACTACTTGGTCATAACGATGAAGAAGCACCTGTAGTGCCTGATGGAAACGCTCCGTAGGAATGGACGTGAAGAAACCTGACAGGTCCTGAGACACCAGGTGTATGTATTCGGCGGGATCTGCCTTTGACAGTGCGTCCCACAGCTGTTGGACAAGTTCTTGGACCGAAACCTGTCCTGGTATGTCGGGAAAGGTAACTTTGGTAAGTTCAAAGATGAGGGCGCCGAAGACCGTGAGGAAGGGAGCTGCCCACGTGCGAAAGAAAGGAATGATGGGTCTTGCTTTCTGCCAATCCTTGGTCGGCTTTGGAAGGATGCGAGCTGTAGGCAACGGTGCTTGAAGTCGAAGTCCCCACGCGTAGCGCTGATGTAGGAGGGAAGGTATCGTAGTGACCACTTCAGAGCAAAAAGATGCTGCAGATTCACGACGCAGCGAAAAGACTTCTCCCGAGCAAAAGGTCTTGTGCATCAGTATGGCGAACAACGAAGGGCAAATCACATGTGCACGAGAGGGAAAATGATCCGCGGGAATTACAACCCACGAGGACAGAGAAGCCACGGCTCGTTGTAGTGATGTGGATGACCAATAAGCACGATCTTGAAGGTTGGATCGATGGGTATCAATCAACTGAGTCAAAACAGGCCGTAGATCAGTAAGAAGACTGGAGCCATGTACATGCCACCGACGAGCTAGTTTGCGAAGCTGTGTGGTAAAACGCTGATGCAACAAGTCAACATCGCCGAAATACTGATCCTTCATGGACGCGGCCATGATATCCATGTCGATGTCCGCATTGATGCGTGAGAACTCATCCACCATTACTGCATGTTCATGCGCACGGTGTAGGCGGTGATCATCAATGTCCGAACAGCGACACGGAAAAGATACGTCAGGAGTCCATCTGCGTTGCCATGTGCGGTAGTTGTAGATCCTGTCTCCCAAAGTTGCGCTGCGGGTTTCCACCACCCGGATCTTTGGAAGAAATAGGGAGGGAAACAAGTCACGATGTGAAGCGACCCAACGTTGTAACCACGTGCCAAGTTGAGCTTTCCAATTCCGTACATGCAGAGGCGGTAGAAGTAGTTGTGTCAAAGTGCTTGGTGATTGGGCGAGGAGTTTCTGTGCCTTGGAACGAAAGGGCTCGTTGACAAAGACGGAGAGTCGCAGGAAGTAGTAGAGCTGAGTGGGAGGAAAAGCCGCCGACAGTAGGTCTCGCATGGCTTGGAACGATGCGCCTGTGTTGGATCCCAGCTGATAGAGAGTGGAGTAATGCGCTTGAATGTCATCCAACATTTCAGGTCGTAATTGCCATTGAAGATCCGGATGTAGTCTTCGTCGAAAACGTTTGTGTAGACCGAGCGAGGTGGGAGACGACAACGAATGACGTCGAAAGTCAACGAGATGCTCCCGGAAGCCCACCTTTCGAAGAAGTCTATGTACCCAGGGTGCATTCAAATGCGGACGCAGCAGGTATTGCCACTTGCTTTCCTGGACCCAAACCGAGGAAATGGGAAGTTTGATCTCAACCGGAATGGCACAGAAAAGCCAGTAAGTGTTGGAGCGCTTCCAGTAGTGAAGTGCAGGTTCGAAGAAGGCGTGACGTCCCCGAAGTAGTTGTAGAAATTTGCGACTGCGTGAGTGTTCACGTCGTAGAACGTCCTGATCAGTCGCACCAACGTAGTATGGCGTGTGCCATGGAGAAAGTCGGATGTAAACGCATGATGACCTGGGTCGTGAATGAAGTCATAGAGGTCCGGAAACCGTGTCCGTAATGAGCGAAGATGTCTTGTGTCTGCAAAAGTGGAATGCATAATTTCGCACAACAGAGATGTCTTGTAGAAGTCAAAAACCTCGAAGAACGGTGGGACATATCCATGATCTTGAGAAATGAGACGCTGCAAGAAACTGATCAATAAATAGGCCGTGCACCGGCACCTGTGAAGTTCATACCTGTTGGCCACAGTGTGGTGAGATTGTGACATGGCGTGAATCGGAATCTGAAGTGCAATCCAGACCACAACTAATACTTCCAGAATAAGGCCCAACCAAGGTAGTTGTGCAACTGACTCGTATTCTGTCATCTGTTGGTATCGACGGTGGTAGTAGTCCAGGAAAGCAGTATTGCCAGCACGTAGAGAACATTGTCAACGAGTGTAGAAAGGTGTCCAGAGAAGGCCAGTGTGCAACATCATCATAGATTCCACAGCGGCGAAGCTCAGCCAACATGGTGAACATGCAACCAATGAAATCTACAGTGTGGCGGCGACATGAATGCAAGCGGCAATGAATATCAAATGACAACGCAAGCACAGACAAGCGCATCACCAAACAAGTGCAAAGCAAGAAGATGACGGACGAGTTTTGAACCTTTCCTCAACCGTGACACAGCTGCCGCTCCGGGCTCATAAGTGAACGAAGTTCGTCAAGAGGGACTGCTCACCCACTGAGTAAGCGGGCGGTCACGATGAGGTGACTCAGCGCCTTGTCAGTGAGCTTGGTGAGGTAGCCGGGCTCCAGTCCCCACAGAGCCGCCATCGCCCCAAGCGTAGGTGCGTCTCCTTTTGGCATGCGTTGACGCGCCTGAAGGAGTTGCGTCGCCATGGAATCCAAGGACTTGTTGCCGTTGAGACGGGACGGGTGATTGGCCCACTTGATCAATGACGCCAAAGTGGTGGTTGTGGGCGATTGCTTGAGATACAAGCGTGGCTGATCACTGGTCCATGTGTAGTACTTGATGACGTCATCCGGCGTGCTGTGCATGGTGAGCAATTGTGACGCCGCCGGCTTGGAAGGCGGCGAAGAAACTCCGTGAAGAGACTGAATGATCCGGGGTTGCACCGCGCCATCAAACGACTTGCCATCAAGGGCCGCTGCGCTGGCCGTAGGGAGGGAGCTGGGAGGTGACGAGGATTGTGTGTGTGGTTGACCGGTGGTGGTGTAACCAACTCTGCATCATCCTTCTGGCTTGGCACCGTGGGGGAAGTCGAAGCGCGTAACGATGCTGAATACTGAGCCTGGAGCAACTCATGAGCACGATTTAGATCATTGTACTTCTTGACCATGTCATCCGTCTGGGTAGAAGGCGTGAGAGTTGCGTGGTGTTGCTGAAGCAACTGAAGTACCAAGTTGGCCAAATGGTCATGAACCTTGATCCGCTGATTGAAGTCGTCGAGGTTGAGCCCCAGTGAGTTAGCAAGGTCCTTTTCCAAGGTAAGCAGGTTGATCGACTGTGATCGTCGTAGTAGTTTGGAACAGGTGCTCCAAAGTAAGGCCTCGGTGCGAGTGCGAAAGCCTTCCCACGTCACGAATCTGCCGTGAGCAAACGGCCGGAGCAGCCAGTTGGTGAGGCCTCCATGAATGACCTGAACCAGGCGAACGTCACGAATGTCCATGCCGGACATGTCACGTAGGTTGTTGTGCGGGGTGTTGGCGACCGTCGTGGGCAGGCTGAAGTTGTAGAGCTGGTTGATATCTAGCATGCCATCTCCAGGTGTCCAGTCAGCCGATGGAGTAAGCCAGGCTTTCTGAGGTCGAACCGGTAGGGCTGCAGGGTATCCAGATGATGGTGTAGCTTGCGAGGGAGTGACCGGTGGCGGCATCACGGGCGTCATGAACTTCGTTGGCGTGGGCTCTGGAGGAACTGGCATCATGTAGTTGATCGGTGAATGATGGAACTGCTGCGTGGGGTTTGGAATCGATTGGTAATTGGTCGGCATCACCGGGAAATTGTTGGCGGAGTTGTAGCCGGAATTGTGTTGCCAGGATACCAGGTTGTTCCAATCCATGCCTTCCGAGACCTGGTTGTCATTGTGTTCGTGTCTGCGCGCTTTACGAGCTTGAGGGGAAGGACTCCGATCACGTC
The DNA here is from genome assembly GCA_963377175.1 of Effrenium voratum. NCBI lineage: Eukaryota > Dinophyceae > Suessiales > Symbiodiniaceae > Effrenium > Effrenium voratum. The sequence continues at coordinate 380,894 of CAUJNA010000191.1, read as the reverse complement.
TGCGCCGAGTCCTGGATCTGTCACGATCATCACGTCGAGACATGGTGGCGCAACCAACTCACAACCGTCACACTTCAACCTTGAGAGAAGCAAATCCGACAAAATGCAAGTCAATGCAAGTTCAAGTCAGCGGCCATCAGCAGCAAAGGTGAGAGACACGAATCCGACCAAAGGCAAGTCAATGCAAGTTCAAGTCAGCAGCCATCAGCAGCTATGGTGAGAGAAACGAATCCGACAAAATGCAAGCCAATGCAAGTTCAAGTCAGCAGCCATCAGCAGCTATGGTGAGACGTCTCTATGATCTGACAGCTGTCTTCCCTTTAGTGAAACCTCGTTCCTGGTTAAATGTGAAATTCCGCTGTTCTGTGATAAGAACGTTGAGGTCAAATTTTCCGACAAGGCCGGCCCGGGGTCACACAATGGGTACACCCGAGGATTCCCCATGAATGGGGTGTAATCTTAGGACTTGATTAATAAATCCCCCCGGAATAATGACTTTTTCTCGCCCCGGGCCAGAAAAAATCCAATACTTATTTTTAATTAGCCAATACATAGTTTAGTCTTGGTGCCCCAGTTGACACAAGAAATCCCCCCGGAATAATAACTTTTCCGAGGCCAGAACTCCCAAAATTCGAATACTAGTTGTAATCTCCCCAATACTAATTGCAGTTCAAACCCGGTGGCCAAGCAAACAAACACAAGGTTTCTTCATTCCCAAACCCAAAGCTCCAACACGCTTCACCAGCACCAAAACTTAAGTACTCAGCTTGTACTGAAGACCTTAGACTTTTCATCCTTGCGTGGACTTCTGCACAGCAAGTCCCCCCCTACAATAATAGCATGACCTAGAATAATAGCCAAGCCCTGCAGACCCAAAGCTCCAAACAATTCCAAAATCCCAAACTTCATCAGCACCAAACTTGCAATCCCAATACTCAGCTTGTACTGAAGACCTTAGACTTTTCATCCTTGCATGGACTTCTGCACAGCAAGGCTCAGCAAGCGGCGCCCCCCTACAATAATAGCAGTACCCAGAATAGTGGCCAAGCCCTGCAACCACTGGCCCACAAATTCCCAAACCCAAAGCTCCAAACAATTCCAAAATCCCAAACTTCACCAGCACCAAAACTTGCAATCCCAAGTACTCAGCTTGTACTGAAGACATTAGACTTTTCATCCTTGCATGGACTTCTGCACAGCAAGGCTCAGCAAGCGGCGCCCCCCTACAATAATAGCAGTACCCAGAATGGTGGCCAAGCCCTGCAACCACTGGCCCACAAATTCCCAAACCCAAAGCTCCAAACAATTCCAAAATCCCAAACTTCACCAGCACCAAAACTTGCAATCCCAAGTACTCAGCTTGTACTGAAGACCTTAGACTTTTCATCCTTGCATGGACTTCTGCACAGCATGGCTCAGCAAGCGGTGCCCCCCTACAATAATAGCATTACCCAGAATAATGGCCAAGCCCTGCAGCCACTGGTTCCCACATTCCCAAGCCAAAAGCTCCAAACAATTCCAAAATCCCAAACTTCATCAGCACCAAAACTTGCAATCCCAAGTACTCAGCTTGTACTGAAGACCTTAGACTTTTCATCCTTGCATGGACTTCTGCACAGCAAGGCTCAGCAAGCGGTGCCCCCCTACAATAATAGCAGTGCCCAGAATAGTGGCCAAGCCCTGCAACCACTGGCCCACAAATTCCCAAACCCAAAGCTCCAAACAATTCCAAAACCCAAAACTTCACCAGCACCAAAACTTGCAATCTCAAGTACTCAGCTTGTACTGAAGACCTTAGACTTTTCATCCTTGCATGGACTTCTGCACAGCATGGCTCAGCAAGCGGTGCCCCCCTACAATAATAGCATTACCCAGAATAATGGCCAAGCCCTGCAGCCACTGGTTCCCATTCCCAAACCAAAAGCTCCAAACAATTCCAAAATCCTAAACTTCATCAGCACCAAAACTTGCAATCCCAAGTACTCAGCTTGTACTGAAGACCTTAGACTTTTCATCCTTGCATGGACTTCTGCACAGCAAGGCTCAGCAAGCGGTGCCCCCCTACAATAATAGCATTACCCAGAATAATGGCCAAGCCCTGCAGCCACTGGTTCCCACATTCCCAAGCCAAAAGCTCCAAACCATTCCAAAATCCCAAACTTCATCAGCACCAAAACTTGCAATCCCAAGTACTCAGCTTGTACTGAAGACCTTAGACTTTTCATCCTTGCATGGACTTCTGCACGGCATGGCTCAGCAAGCGGTGCCCCCCTACAATAATAGCATTACCCAGAATAGTGGCCAAGCCCTGCAACCACTGGCCCACAAATTCCCAAACCCAAAGCTCCAAACAATTCCAAAATCCCAAACTTCACCAGCAGACATTAGACTTTTCATCCTTGCATGGACTTCTGCGCAGCAAGGCTCAGCAAGCGGCGCCCCCCTACAATAGTAGCATTACCCCCTTCAGTTTGCCGGGCCTGTAACAATGCTTCTGCTGATGTGTTGGAGCATTGCGGCCTTGCCTGGAGGCCAAGTGAACTTCCAGTGCCAGTTTGGAGACTTGTTGTATCTGGTGCTTCCCAGAAGCCTTCGCCTGGTCCAGTGAACTTTCGGTCTGCACTTGCAAGCCTTGCCTGTGGCCCATCGAGGTTCCACTGGTGTGCCAGGCTGCTTTGGACACGTGTTGGGTGCTTCGGGTTGTTTATTGAAACCTGCTGACTTGCAAGCCTTGCCTGTGGCCCATCGAGGTTCCACTGGTGTGCCAAGCTGCTTTGGACACGTGTTGGGTGCTTCGGGTTGTTTATTGAAACCTGCTGCTTTTGCCTGTGGCCCATCGAGGTTCCGTGACAGGGCTGCTTTGGAAACTTGTTGGTGGCTTTGGGTTGTTTATTGGACCCGTGGCTTCGCTGTGTGGCAAACCAAATCGGGCACTTGCCCTGGCTTCCCAGCACTTTGTGGCCTTGCCTGTGGCTCCAGGTGTTGCTTGACCCAGCCAGCCTGCTGAGTTCAGGCCGACAGCCCCACAGCAAAGGGACAAGTGGGGGGGCCAGATCAAGCAGAATTCCTTCCTGCGCCGCCTTGTTCACAGATCTCTTCGGTGTAATGGATAAGGCCTTGCCTCTGACACTGAAAGGTTCTGGGCTCGACCCCCGGTGGTGTCTTTTTGCTTTGTGCTGGTTCCTTTCCTCTTGCTGTGGTGGCTTTGGCTTTTTTTTCTGCTCTGGGGGTTCTTTGAGTTTCAGAAGTGCTCAGTTCCATTCCCAAACCCAAAGCTCCAACACGCTTCACCAGCACCAAAACTTAAGTACTCGGTCCCCCCCTACAATAATAGCATTACCCAGAATAGTGGCCAAGCCCTGCAACCACTGGCCCACAAATTCCCAAACCCAAAGCTCCAAACAATTCCAAAATCCAAAACTTCACCAGCACCACAACTTGCAATCCCAAGTACTCAGCTTGTACTGAAGACATTAGACTTTTCATCCTTGCATGGACTTCTGCGCAGCAAGGCTCAGCAAGCGCCCCGCCCCTACAATAATAGCATGACCTAGTAGAATAATAGCCAAGCCCTGCAGCCACTGGTTCCCACATTCCCAAACCAAAAGCTCCAAACAATTCCAAAATCCCAAACTTCATCAGCACCAAAACTTGCAATCCCAAGTACTCAGCTTGTACTGAAGACCTTAGACTTTTCATCCTTGCATGGACTTCTGCACAGCATGGCTCAGCAAGCGGTGCCCCCCTACAATAATAGCATTACCCAGAATAGTGGCCAAGCCCTGCAACCAGTGGCCCACAAATTCCCAAACCCAAAGCTCCAAACAATTCCAAAATACCAAACTTCCACCAGCCACCAAAACTTGCAATCCCAAGTCTAGCCTTGTACTGAAGACATTAGACTTTCATCTTGCATGGACTTCTGCGCGAGCAAGGGCTCAGCAAGCGGCGCCCCCCTACAATAATAGCAGTACCCAGAATAGTGGCCAAGCCCTGCAACCACTGGCCCACAAATTCCCTTCCTTCAGTTTGCCGGGCCTGTAACAATGCTTCTGCTGATGTGTTGGAGCATTGCGGCCTTGCCTGGAGGCCAAGTGAACTTCCAGTGCCAGTTTGGAGACTTGTTGGCAAGGCTGCTTTGGACACTTGTTGGGTGCCTTTGGGTCTGCACTTGCAAGCCTTGCCTGTGGCCCATCGATGTGCCAGGCTGCTTTGGACACGTGTTGGGTGCTTTGGGTTGTTTATTGAAACCTGCTGCTTCCTCAGCACTTGCAAGCCTTGCCTGTGGTCCATCGAGGTTCCACTGGTGTGCCAGGCTGCTTTGGACACGTTTTGGGTGCTTCGGGTTGTTTATTGAAACCTGCTGCTTCCTCAGCACTTGCAAGCCTTGCCTGTGGCCCATGGTGGCTTTGGGTTGTTTATTGGACCCCTGGTGCTTCCCCCATTCCCAAACCCAAAGCTCCAACACGCTTCACCAGCACCAAAACTTAAGCTTGTACTGAAGACCTTAGACTTTTCATCCTTGCGTGGACTTCTGCACAGCAAGGCTCAGCAAGCGGTCCCCCCCTACAACAATAGCATGACCTAGAATAATAGCCAAGCCCTGCAGCCACTGGCCCCCAAATTCCCAAACCCAAAGCTCCAAACAATTCCAAAACCCCAAACTTCACCAGCACTTGCTGCCTGGCCCGTGTGTGTGGCAAACAGCCCACAGCAAAGGGACAAGCGGGGGGCCAGATCAAGCAGAATTCCTTCCCGCGCCGCCTGGTTGACAGATCTTTTCGGTGTAATGGATAAGGCATTGCCTCTCAAAGTGAAAGGTTTTAGGCTCACCTCCTGGTGGCGTCTTTTTCCTTGTGCTGGTGGCTTTGGCTTTTTTTTCTGTTCTGGGGGTTGCCTTTAAGTTTGAGAAGTGTTTGGCTTTTTTTTCTGCTCTGGGGGTTGCCTTTGAGTTTCAGAAGAGCTCAGTTCCAGTCCCAAGTACTCAGCTTGTACTGAAGACATTAGATTTTTCATCCTTGCATGGACTTCTGCGCAGCAAGGCTCAGCAAGCGGTGCCCCCCTACAATAATAGCAGTGCCCAGAATAATTCCCAAACCCAAAGCTCCAAACAAGTCCACAATCCCACCAGCACCAAAACTTGCAATCCCAAGTACTCAGCTTGTACTGAAGACCTTAGACTTTTCATCCTTGCATGGACTTCTGCACAGCATGGCTCCGCAAGCGGTGCCCCCCTACAATAATAGCATTACCCAGAATAATGGCCAAGCCCTGCAGCCACTGGTACCCAACATTTCCAACCAAAAGCTCCAAACATTTCCAAAATCCCAATTTCATCAGCAACATGGCGAGCTACTCCCAAGTACTCAGCGGGATGCTCGAAGGTCCTTAGGACTGTTTCCATCTTGGCATGGGCGCTCTGCACAGCAAGGCTCAGAAAGCGGTGCCCCCCTCAATAATAGCAGTTTGCCCAGAATAGATGCTGTCTGAGAGGGATGCCGTGGGCCCACAAATTCCCAAACCCAAAAGCTCCAAACAATTCCAAAATCCCAAACTTCACCGGCACCAAAACTTGCAATCCCAAGTACTCAGCTTGTACTGAAGACCTTAGACTTTTCATCCTTGCATGGACTTCTGCACAGCATGGCTCAGCAAGCGGTGCCCCCCTACAATAATAGCATTACCCGGAATAATAGCCAAGCCCTGCAGCCACTGGTTCCCACATTCCCAAACCAAAAGCTCCAAACAGTTCCAAAATCCCAAACTTCATCAGCACCAAAACTTGCAATCCCAAGTACTCAGCTTGTACTGAAGACCTTAGACTTTTCATCCTTGCATGGACTTCTGCACAGCATGGCTCAGCAAGCGGTGCCCCCCTACAATAATAGCATTACCCAGGATTAATGGCCAAGCCCCTGCAGCCACAGGTTCCCACATTCCCAAACAAAAGCTCCAAAACAATTCCAAGATCCCAAACTTCATCAGCACCAAAACTTGCAATCCCAAGTACTCAGCTTGTACTGAAGACCTTTGACTTTTCATCCTTGCATGGACTTCTGCACAGCAAGGCGCAGCAAGCGGTGCCCCCCTACAATAATAGCATTACCCAGAATAATGGCCAAGCCCTGCAGCCACTGGCCCCCAAATTCCAGCTGCCAGGCCTACACTACCCCCTACAATAATAAACCCCCCTCAGAATACATGCCATCTACAAACCAGAATTCCACAAAAAAACTGCACCTTCAATCTAATTTTAATTTGCCCTTCACTTTTCTTCTTTCTTGTCTCTCTGCCTTCCCATCCCCCCCCCCCCTTCCACCCCCCCACAATTTGGACCCAGGCTTGTTGTAGGGGGGGGGGGGGGGGGGGACCGGGGGGGGGGGGGCCCCCCCCTATTAATCAAGAGCAAAGATTAAAATAGACTAACAAGAAAAAGTTGGTACCCTTATTCTGACCTCTCTACTGGAGGACCTACTGTAACCTGGTTCTCCAACTTTATTGGGCAACAAACCCAGACAGGAAGTGCGACCTTGAACCGCAAAAAGCGGGTTTTCAGAAAACGTCCAACACCTTTTTCGGCACCCGGTTCCCTTCAAGATCAACTACATACCGAAATAGGGCGCGCGGCTTTTGCCCATGGCAACCGGAGATCTGGGTGTGGGTCAAAAAAAAACAACACCAGGGGACCGCAGGTTGCAGTCCATGTGTCCATTTACCAGGGTGCCATTTTGGGTACATATTTTTGACCCACAGCTATCTGGGTATGGACCCTGGATGTCCAGACTTCAGTTCTTAGCCACCGGGACATTTTCCAGGTTGATTTGTGTTCCCATCGCAACCCGCGCGATGTTGCGGTGCTGCCAGCGACGGATGTCTCACCATTCGGTTCCTTCCTTGGGCCCAATGGTCCAAGGTCAGATCCAAGCGTCGATGTTACTTGGGGGTTCAACCATCCGGTTCCTTAGGTTTTTAGCTTCGTTGGTTTAGTGGTTGGGCTTCCATTTAATATTGACCCAGGATTAAACCCGTCCCAGTAGGGGGTGTTCCCTCCAGTGATGAAGCCCCACTAAAAGGGGACACCCCCCGATCAAAATCAACCAGGGGTTTAATAATCCGGGGTTAACATTCAACAGTGGAAGTTGATCTGTTACCGACCTGAGGACAGCCCAGCTTGTTTGTTTGCCTTTGGTTAATTTGCGCCAGGCTTGCCGATTTTTCCTGCGCCACGGAACGACTCGGCGTGCTGTGCAGCCCGCGCCGCGTTGCAAACCGCAGTGCTCTATTGTCGCAGCGCTGCCTCCGCTTGCATGCGGAGCGCTGCATCGCGTGCGGCGCGTGCGCTTGCGCGCTTGCGCGACGAGGAACACAACTCGCAACGCGGCGAGCTCGCGCTGCCGCGCTTTGCTCAATGCACCGCGTCTGCTTGCAACTGATCAAACGCGCTGCAGCGACCTTGCGCAATGAACAGGTTTTTCGAGCAACCCGTAAAAAGTCGCTCAATTTTAAAGCGCGGTTCACTCGCATCTTCCACCTGCAAAGCCAAGTTATGGTAGTGACGTACTCCATGAAATCACCACCAACACCCGCCTTCCATTACACCCACCGTTCATCCACCCTTGACACCGTCCATATCCCAACACAACTCTGAGGGCACCACTTTCCACCAGGTTGGTAGGTGGTCTTTCGCCCTAACAAGGCGCCCCTTTGTCATGATTGATCATGTGTCAACGCCCGTGGGACCTGTTCGAGCCATGTGGGACAGGATTTGGGTGTGTCTTGTTTTGGGTAGGGAAACCAAATGAAAACCCCACACGGTCCCGTAAAAAAAAAAGAGACACCATTGGAGTTGTTTCGTTTGGCAGCCGTGCATATTCCAAGGCGACCGGTCAAGGACTTGTCATCTTAGGACACCGACTGGCCGCAACAACTGCCCCTAACCCAGAAAACAAAACAGGGGCGCTAGAGGTTTGTCTTCCTGAAGCAACAGAATACATCAGGTGAGATATGGACGTGGTTTTTCTCAGCCCCTCAGCTGAGCCACCCCTGAATATAGAAATTCGAGGTTTTGTTCTGCCTTTAGCTTGTCAGGCACCTCCCTTCTTGGGCCGGGCAAGAGGGGGCTTCTGGAGAAGCCTAGTGGGGATTTTCACTTGTTGTGGAGAGGATTTGGTAACAATGCTGAAAAGGATGTATACCCCAAGGTGCACGTCAAAAGGGAGATCTGCAAACACCCTTAGAAACGATCGATTCTTCACTTTTGTCGTTCCACCCTTCCCTTTTATGTAAATCTCCACGCCTCCAACACACATCACTCATCGCCATGTCACGTTGACTCCGGTCCCTTTCCGTTTCGCTCGCTCGAAGGACGACATCGGGGGCGGTGACGCCGTCTTGGAGAAGCTCATTTGCAAGTCCTTGCCGTGTCATGTGGCAACGTCTAAAACTTGTTTGCGACCCACCAGTGACCCACCAATCCCCTCAGCTACAGACACAAGAAGGCCCAACTTTTATGGGATCTCATTTGGACTGCACGGAATGACCACGTGTTCCATAGAAGCTCAATTACGCGAATCGAAGCCACCTTTTTGACAGGTTTGTTGCCAGAGTTTTGGTATTTGTTTTATCTTTCCGATATTTTATAGCTGCTTTATTTGTGAGATTTAATCTCTTAACAGTAGGTAGACAATGTGCAATTCGAGAACTCTCTTGGAACTTGTTAACCCATTTCTGGATCCCAAAGGGAAACTCTAGAAATGAAAGGTCCACATGGGGAGACAAGGGACAATAGGGACCTACTTTCGTGGTTTGGCCCGAGTTGCCATGCGAGTCCTTGCCAAGTGGGTATGCTTTGTCTCTGATCCCTTTCGGTTTCCTGAAAAGCTGTGCTTTGGTTAGTGGATGCGCTCAAGACTTTTGCCTGTGACACGTGTAGGACTTTGTAACGAAAAGGAAGTTGTTGGAAGGATCTATGGTTTGAGCTACTTGCTTGGGTGTGAACCGCACGACATAAAGCAAACAAGAAGTTACAACCATGGCAACAAGCCCACTAAGCGAGTTCTCACTTGAAGCCATGATTCCAATCTACTTACCGGCACAGTTTAAGTAAATATCACCCCAGCCATACCACCCAATCAAAATCGCCAAGGAGGTATTTGAACCACGCAGGGAAACATCGCGCTGCCGAAGACCACTTCGCAGGTACTTGGATGTTCAAGTGTATCTCATAGCCTTCGCGAGGCCTTTTAGGACCTGGGCAACCAGTACCATCTCACATCTCCCTTGACTAAAATTTGATGGTCAAGGTTCATGTTGTTCTTTCTTTAAAAAGCAAAAACAAAAACACGGAAGACACACAGGAGACACAATACATCAACAAGGTTTAGGTTTGAACGTTGAGCTTAAAGTCCTTGGTGTTTTGAGGTCTGAACCTCCCAGGGATCAGCCTAAAGTTCGAAACACCGATTCGGGGGAACACGAGCGATACCGGCCTTCATGTGTAAATCGCTCATTTTACTATATCTTTGCGGTGTAACGGCTCGTTTTATGATCACAAAATCGGAGGGGCTCTTCTGGTTTCCACAGAAATGCTCATAGCAACTTCCGTCTCCGCCGCTCCCCTTTCCTCCCCTTTCCTCCCCCTCCCTCCCCCTCCCCCTCCCCTTAAGTCCTCAAATCGGACTCGAATCGATCCGTCGGATCGATTTGAGGAAGCTGATCCGCATCAACGACATGGAGGCCTCGGAGCTGCGGAGGCTCCAGCAGGCGAACCCTCGCTTCGTGGAGCTGCTCTCCTCCACGCAGGATCCGAGCGGATCGATCCGAGCGGGGCCGATGGAGCCGCGTCGGTGGTTTTTTGGAAGGTACCCGGAAGCCAAAAGGAAGGTCCAAATCGGGGCCTTTTCTGTGAGATTCCATGTTTGCGGAATGGGTTTGTGTGTGTGTGTGTCTTTTTTTTTCTCCGGGTACCCTTGTTAGGGTAGATTTAAAGGGAAAACCGAAAGGAGAACCATACTTTTTGAGGGGCTCTCCTATTTTGCAACATATAGGTTCCGGAGGTAAGGTGATATGCCGCTCATTTCTGTGACAGTTGCATGACAAGCTCCTATTGGTGGTATAGGATAGGTGGCCTCGTGAAGAAGGGGGGGTCGGTTTCGCATAAGGCAAGCCTAGGGACGGAATGGAACGCAAACCCTTCCTTGGCTTCAGTTGGAAAGCCCAGGGATGGGGCTTGGGTTTGGAAGTTGCGTATTACCCCCCAAAAAAAAGAAGTGTTTCGGCAAAAAGACTGGAGAGCCCCATTGGTTCCATGTTCTGCTGGGCAAGCGGGAGGGTAACATGTGTGTAAACACCCGACCGTGGCCCCTGTTCCGGCACTGGGAACCAACTTTGATGTTTGAACAACTGTTTTTTAAGCAGGTTTGAACGCGGAGGCCCTGTTCGCACCGTTTCGCGGCGGGTCTGGACCATTGGATACATCTTTGCCCTAAGATGAGTAGCAACACAAAAAAGTGAATCCTAGTTTTACAGTTGCATGTGACCAAGAGCAAGAAACAAACATAAAGGCGCCCAAATCTGAGAAAACGAAACACCGCAACAAACTGAAAAGGAGAGAAGAGTTTACCAAAATGGATGTGTCCTACACAAGGAGTGAGCAAGAACCGAACAACCCGAGAAACAGAGGGTTCAATTTATTGGTTTCTGTTTGGTCAGATCGAACTCACCATTTGACTTCTTCGCAAATGACCATGCCCTTACTATACAACCAGCGAACAGCATGTTGACTTTCCACTGGTGGGATTTCCACGTGCCATTTGTAGGGTTCAACTACGATTCCCCCGTAGTTCAGCTTAGCCAACTGTCTGTGAGGACTGCCCAGTTGAAAGGGTCAAGGCAGATTTGGCAAAGTTGAGAATGCGCTGGGCTCCTCAAAACGTGCTATGGTCAAAACACATGTTGACCTTTAACTCGCGTTCTAGACAATATGTTTAAGGATTCCGAGTGAAGAAACCATGACCATGATTGATGTAGCATTTTTGACATGTTTTGACCATGGCATGGCTGGTTTCTTCCATTTGCTTCAGAATACTTATTGTTTTCCCCTGTTGGTTTTAAAGGGAATCCATCACTATTCGACATATTTTCATTTTTTCCTTTGGACTTAAGCAAATGGAAGGTTGCCATGTTGATTTCTTGGAAACTGAACCACAAAGAGGTGGCTTTGGAAGCTTGTATGTGCTTGTTTCGGATTGTGTTTTTTCAGCGATTTGAACCCATAGAAATTTGATGACGTGCATCAAACCTCGCACCAGCATAGTTGAATGAAGCAAACCTGGATGCCCCCCTGAACCAATCCTCACTCCTCAGTGCAAAAACTTTGCGGTTGGCCTTTGGCTTGGACCAGTCAGAACCTCCCGTTCTCAGCTCGGTGGGTTGAAAGGGAAACTAAGAAATACCTATTTGAAGCCAAGGCCACAGCCAACAATCCTGCGCGTGTCCTTCCGAAAAGCAGAGCGAGAGCGACCAAAATCCAATTTCCCACTAAATTGGTATTCCAGAACCCACCAGAACCCCGCCCTTGTACAGAACCCCGCTTGAGCAAGCAGTTAAAGCCAGAACAGAAAGCCAAATCCATAGGTATCCTTTTTAGGTCGGTTTGGTTAAAACTAGATGGAGTTGGTAGGACGCCAATGGAGTTGGTAGGCTTCGCATCGCAGGTCTACCAAATCATGGGCAAGGCCTGCTTCCTCTGAGCCTCGCGCTTTGCGATGGGTGCCTTGCTAGCGCGACCTTCCCCATTCTGAACCCAGATCCGAGTCTTTCCAGCAACAACTCGCCGTCCAGAGCCCAAGACGCAAATGGGTGCTTTTTGCCACCAGGGAGCTTAAAATATGAGGGTTTGGATGCCAGGCAGAGAAAAGGGGGAGGGCTGTTGTATACAGATGTTGTGAATGGGGAATCAAGCCCTAGAGCCTAGAGCCTTGTACTCGGCGCGAGGAAAAAGGAGTTGGCCGCGCTGCTCCGATGCTTGCTCTGCCGGCCCGGCTGGCCCCTGAAATGGGGTGTCTCCGAATTGGGACCTTCAAGTGGGTGATGTCCATTCATTTTCCTTTCAACGAAGACAAGAAGGCAGGCAGGCAGGCAGGCAAGCAGACCGACCAACCGACACGCAGACACGCAAACACACAAACACATAACACGCGGAAACACACAAACACACAAACACACAAACACAATCATGGACGCAACTTTGCTTGTGGAAAATGGGTTGGCCATCATGAATCAGACGGGCGAAACCCTAAAATCCCCATGACCTTTATCCGTATCCGAGTCAACGTTTGGTGCCAGCTGGGGTTTTGCCCATGCCTAAACATGATGGCGGGCAAGCGCAAAACATAGGATTGAACGTTGAGCAACTTATGGTGAAAGCCTTGCAGACACACCTTGTATACCCAAGAGTCAGAAGATGGTATGTTGATCAGCATGCTTGTCTACCTGTTTGAGCATGCCCGGCATAAACCCTGCGTTTGCGTTCAGAAGCCAAAGCCCCCCTCCTTGCCGGGGGAAACTTGGCGGTTCAACTAAATGTCACAAACGGATGCCCAGAGCGACCTCATTCCAATTTTTCATGTGTGGGTTTTCGGGTCCCGAAGACAGAAACACTCAGGAGAGACAGGAGGCACCTCGCCACAAAACGGCTCTCACAACCCTTCAGTCAGACCCCTTCGACCATCAAGTCTGTTTTATTAAACGAACGCCAAATGCAAGTAGTGTTTCCTTTAACAACAAGCAGGCAAAAAACCGCGTGTGTTCCCAAACAAAGCAAACACCACACCACGGTTTTCCCTTCGGCGCCCCTCTCTGCCCCTGAGCCGTTGGGACGTGCCGTGAGGCGAGCCTTGCGCCCGGGAGTCTCGGCCCGGCACCTCCCAGGCGCCGAGCCTTCATGGCTTCTGGAAGATTTGGGGGGGCTGTGAGCTAGCATTCATCACTGAGTCACTGGGTTGCAAGGAAGCTAAGGGGCTGGTGGTATCCAACATTTGCCACAATCCAAGTTCTCTGCCAGATTTGCTCACTGTTTGAGCTCCTGGACTTTTGGTCCTTTAAGGCTTGGACCATTTCTAGTGGCAAAACTAACCGGTTTGGGTGCTTTCGGCCAATCTGCTCAAGCGAGTTTGGGGGCTGTTAGCATTCAGCACGTCACGGGTGCAAGGGAGCGGCTGCGGCTGACTCAGGTGATTTTCAACTCGCTGGTTGGAGCTACGAGCGTTAAAGGGAGCTGGTATCATAACATTTGCCTTTCAGGGAGCGTTCAGGAGCTATGAGGAGTTCTGTCTGCGTTTTCAGATATATTTTCAGTTGGAAGTTTGGATTGGCTTGGGATTTGAACCTCCCCTAGCCACCAAAATAGGTGGCAGGGTACCCTTTGTTTGTAGTTTCACAAGGCAACCAAAAGGAACAACATCCATTTTGTGGGCACCCTCAAGACACACCCAAGTGGTCATTTTCCCCAAAGGGCCGGGATTTCATGTCTTTTGAAGGGGGTAACTAACAAATTGAAGCCTGGTGTAAAATCAGGAGACCAAGATTGCGGCCGATGTCTATGACACATGCTATGGTCAAGTCTTCTTTTGCTCCGTTTTGGTGAAGCTTAGGCAGAGCCACGTGGTGTGCGGGCCATCATGTGAAACGGGGAGTTGTTACCTAATGTAGGTAAACCCTGAAATACATATACTTGCCACTAAATGCTATCTTTGGACAAAAACCTGTTAAATACCTTGTTGCATTTTCGGAAGTGGTAGCTGGATGCACAGGGCATTTTCTGTGGATGGCTACGAACTCCACAGAACACACCAGTTGGGATTTGTGGCTTGTCAACCAGTCTTACAATTAAAAGGGCTTCATTCATCCCAGCTGTGTGTGTGTGGCGCTTTTTTGAGGGTACCCTTTCAGGTTGGTTTGCAGGGAAACAAAAAGGAAGCCGCTTTTTGTGCACAACAGGTGAGCCAGTTTAGATGGAATGACAAATCCTAGTACTGTTAACTCCGGATGAATAATAAATTTCTGTGTATTAATATGGGGGTGTTTCTGGGTTCAGTGGTGATTGCCGTGGTAGGAACAAATTCTGTCATGGTATGGAAAGCAGTTGTGAAGCGTGGTGCCCCCCCCCTCTTGAGTGGTCATTTATCACTTTTGGAAGGACCACCCCCATATTAATAAGCAGGGTCTTATTAATCCGGGGTCAAAATTAATATGTTGCAGGGGCTCTCGTTGAGCCACCAAGACACCGGTGGTGTTTCATCGCTTCTCATGCCGTTCAGGGCATGAATGGTCCCATCAGACCACCCGGCGCCCCACGCACGGCTCTCAGCCTGAGGATCTACTGGGTGTGGCTTTTGGGAAGCCCTTTTGTGAAAATTCCTCAATTTTAAGACAACCCCCTTTTGCTGAGTGATTCCAGTTCCCTGCATAGGTAACCATACCTGCATAAAATCGCGGGCTACGTTGGGCTTGCCTGGGATCCACTGGGTTTGATCAAGGCCGTGCTTTTCCCCAATTTCTTGCTTTGCGTGTGCCCCGTTCGGGTTCGTTTACCATGGAGACCGAAGGAAGCTCGCACTTCTTCGAAATGGCTTTGGGGTGGGGGTCCTCCATTTTGAGCAACCTTGATGTTCACTTGGGACGCTTCACCCTTCCAGGGGATTTTCGACAAAAGGGGGGGTTCTGGGCCCAACTCGAACCCTCCTTTGCGGGTCCCCTTTGTGCGCTTCATTTTCCATGAGGGCTTCTCAGCACTGTTGGAAGGTGGTTTTCTTTGAACCCACAAAATCTTGAGGGTGTCACACAGGCCGCAGCTCCAAAGGTGGATTTGCGTTTTGAGGGCCTTTTTTGGACCCTTGCAACCTTCAAAACTTTTCACATTTCAGGGGTCAGTTCAACCAACCCAGATGCGTAGCGGCCATCTTGGGCTGGCTGGGCCTCTTGCCAGAGGGTGGCATCCTTCTTTTTGGTCAGCCACGGGATGTCTCCACGAGCCGATCAAGCCTCCGACGAATTGATCCCGGATTTATGACCCCCTGGTTGAGAAGCCCCTGGTTTGAGGAATAGGGGTGCACCCCCGGGTTTGGTGGGGATTCAGATCGATTCCTTTTGCAGGGGCGGAACTGCCTCGATTTCTTTTTGGACGGGTTCTACTTGGATCCGGGTTCCCAGTAGAACACCTCCTAATGAACCAGGGGTGTCTAATCCTGGGTGCCGTGGTGCCCAAAAACGGGCCAGCACAAAGCACAGTTTGTTGCGCGCCGGGGGGGGGGGGACTTTTTTAAATATCACGAGCAACATTAACCACCAGTCTCATGGACCTGTGTCTGTACAGCTTTGCGGAGATGCTGTTCATGCGTGCTACTTCTGCAGTGGCTTTGGTGTGCGACCTTTCATAGGGATTCTGCAGTTGGGGTTTGGCATCTACTCTCCCTGCTCAAAAATAGTTGAATAGAGTGGATATGGGATATGGTTTGTGTATATATGTATATGTATATATATATATATGTTACACCAGAAACATTGAGCTACTTGTTGGTTGCTAAGTAGGTGTATTGCAGTTGATTGTAATTTGCAAATTCACCCACAGCTTTCGCAGCCGTCTGAAGGCGCCAATGTGGAGGCAAGGCGAAGGCGGGTCTGAGTCGGGTGACCTTTCTCTGCTCCAATCCTACAAAGCAGCCCCCAAAGTCTCTAAGGGTGCAGAAACCAATGCTGTGAGTGGTGGGTTTTTTTGGGGAGTCCTGCTCACAGAGATAAAGGCCCTCTCTAAGGGTGACAGTTGAAGTAGATGGAATAGTTTCCTCACTGAGGTTTTATCATCCCCTTTATGGACACAAAGACACAAAGCGATTTGTGCCATCTAGGAACTCACATGGTGCATGGGGGTTTCTCCTGAACCCTCGGCAAGATTCAGGCCAGCGGGTCTTTGGTGGGGTTTGATGGGTCACGGAATAAAGCAGGGACGGATGGATGGGAGGATCCCTCCCCCCAAACAAATGCAGGTTGGGGGAGGAGTGACATACATGAAATGCAATAACTCTCGCTGTTCTTCTTTCATTTTTCCCCAACAGCTGAAAGCTTTGGGGTCTCAGCCCAGATAGGCTCCGGGGTGGTTCGGGGCGACCCTGAGCTAAGGTTCCACCAGGGTTCCACCAGGGGTTCCACCAGGGTTCCACCAGGGTTCCACCAGGGTTCCACCAGGGTTCCACCAGGGTTCCACCAGGTTCTGCAAGGGCGGGGTGGTCTGGGCTGGTTTGAGGTAAGGTTCCACGAGGGTTCCACGAGGGTTCCACCAGGGTTCCACCAATTTCTTTGAGGGCTGCGGGTTTGAGGAAGGTTTCACGAGGGTTCCGCCAGGGTTCCACCAGGGTTCCAGGCTGCGGGGTGGTCTGGGTGGTTTGAGGCAAGTTTCCACGAGGGTTCCACCAGATTTCCACCAGAATTCTGCCAGGGTTTCACCAGGTTCTGCGAGGGCTGCAGGGTGGTCCGAGGTGGTTTAAGGTAAGGTTCCACGAGGGTTCCACCAGGTTTCCACCAGGGTTCCACCAGCCCGTCGTGCTCCGGACGAGGGTTCCACCAGGGTTCCACCAATTTCTTCGAGGGTGCGGCGTGGTCCGGGGAAGGTTCCACGAGGGTTCCACCAGGGTTTCACCAGGGTTCCACCAGGGTTTCACCAGGGTTCCACCAGCGGTCCGGGCTGGTTTGAAGTAATGTTCCATGAGAATTCCACCAGAATTCCACCAGGTTTTGCAAGGTAAGGTTCCACTCCAGCACGGTTCTAGCAAGGTCCCACGAGGTTCTGCGAGGGCTGCGGGGTGGTCCGGGGTGGTTTGAGGTAAGGTTGTATGAGGGTTTCAGGGTTCGCGAGGGCTGTGGGCCCTGAGGTTTCACAGGGTTCCACAAAGCTCTGCAAGGATTCCACACGGGTTCCACAAGGCTCCACAATGCTCCACCAAGGGTGTGTCGTGCGCCCGTCGTCTGAAAAGCCATCGGATCAAGATCGCTTTGCTCATGGGCGGAACACTAAGCAAAACCGAAATCAATGGTTTTTAGCACACTTTCACTGTTTTGTGACTTGCTCACTTGCTCAGTGTTGGCTTTGTGGCAAATCAGATCACGTCGCTGCGGAACTCACGGTGCAGCAGAGTAAAATGCTTGGCATTGCTGCTTGGGCTTTGGGTTCCAAGAATTCCACGAGGCTGCGAGGGCTATGAGGTCAGAAGGTTTCCACCAAATTCTGCAAAAGCTATGGGGCAGCCCTGAGGAAAGGTTCCAGCAAAGTTTCACGCGGAGCTCCACGAAAGTTGCGTGAGAACGGTTTGCGAGGTTCACCGGATCGGGGCCCGATGACGGTGCAATCGGGGCCCGATCGGGGCCCGACGGCGCAACCCCATTGCAACTGTCTCTCTAGCAAAAGATGCCAGCTTGGTACAATTGACGGGGCCCGACGGCGCAATCACGGCCCGACGGTGCAATCGGGGCCCGATCGGGGCCCGACGGTGCAATCGCGCCCCGATCGTCCCGTGGTGCAACCCCAGCCACCCATATTATAGCTCAACGCCGGTTTTCCTTAGTATGCGGATTCTGTATCTAGAGCAAAACTAGGCGATGCCAGCTTGGTACAATTGACGGGGCCGGCGCGATGGCGCAATCGGGGCCGATCGGGCCCAAACACTGTCGGGCCCCGATCGGGCCCCGATTGCACCTGTCGGGCCCCGATCGGGTCCCGACTGCGCCGTCGGGCACTCGTAGCTTTGCTTTACAAGGCGGCATCCTCAGCAACACCGGCGGTAAGGATGGTCCTGCGCGTTCCGCGGGGATTCTGGGAGGGTGTGGTGCTGTTGGGGATATCGCCCGAGCTTATTTTTTTGGGGGGGGAGGGAGATTGCAGCAGAGTAGTTGGATGGGTTGCAAATGCGTTGTCCTGTTTGTAATACGTCCCTTTGCTTAAGAATGCGTTCTTTTCCCTTGTTGGTTTTAAGAAAGAGTTTCTCACTACTAGATTTTTTTTTGATTTGTTCCAGGGGTCTTAACCAAATGGAAGAATACGGGGTTGTGCTTTTTTGCAGGGCACCCTGTTCAGTTTGGTTCCATGCGATTCTAGTCACAGAAGCGATTCTGGTCCACAGAAGCCAT
This sequence comes from Effrenium voratum, assembly GCA_963377175.1. Lineage (NCBI taxonomy): Eukaryota > Dinophyceae > Suessiales > Symbiodiniaceae > Effrenium > Effrenium voratum. The sequence goes on along the minus strand of CAUJNA010000191.1, from coordinate 362,717 downwards.
TAAAGGCTATGGATGAGGCTGAAGCAGGGACATATGCTGTGGATTCAGTGGCATCAAACAAGGCCGAGCAAAAGACAGCGCCAAGTCCTATACCTATGCAGGTGACATACCATCTCGAGCAGTTTTGCGATCAGAGACTGCAGCTGCGGTTGAAGCATCCGAACACATCAGCTACGTACAACGGAAGGGAAATGTGGAAGCTCTTCAACGGTCGGCGTGGGCTCACTAACGCAGAAGGCGGCGAAGGAACCCAGTGCCTGAGTGCGGGCCTCTCTGGATGGTCACCCCAGTTTGACCGGCCTAGAATGATGGCTCGCTGCATCTCTATCGTGGCTTTGTATAGTTCACCTGCATCAAGAACTTCAATCGAGCACCTGCTTTCTGATGTGACTGCGCACTATCCGGAAGTTGCTGGTTGCCGGCCACAGACTCCAATCATTGCCAACACCTTCCCATCGAATGACGTACGAGCGGACCCGATAAAGGCAGCCAGCATTGGCCACGGGCAAATCGATGATCTGCCATGGAGCTGTACTGGCCTGGCCCAAACACCGTGTTTGATGCAGTGAACTGTGAGATAGACGTCTTGCAGACGGCTCCTGGCTCGAAACGACCTCTCGACGAGGTATGTGGCACTGTGAAAGCAAAGCCTGCAATGAAATGCACACACATTTCTGGCCCCTTGTACGATGCGCCAGTTGATGAAGACGAAAGGATGAAGTGTGTCCAATTTCTCCTAGAGCGCCTGGAGGAAGCACATCGTGCGTGTGGCGCCGAAATCAGCGTTTCAAAGACAACTTACGGACTCGACCTTCTCTTTTTGAACGTTGCTATCATAGGCGGTAAGCAAAACGAGTGCAACGTTCATGGCATCGACTGGGAAGTCCGAGATGGTTGGCCTCTCATCGTATGAAGGCAGCAGTATTGGTTGATTCGCTACTCAACGCCCATGCGATGGAGATGAACCCTCTAGTTTCCATCACTGGGAATGTTCTGCTGGTGAAAAGAATCGTGTCAAAGTATCACTGGCTCTTCAAGAAGATGTCTGACGAGGACTTCCTTGCGGCGCGAACCCTCCTGGCGGAATTGCCCAGTTCCGAGCACAATCTTCTTGTATGGCGGATTTTTGCTTCTGCGGCAGCACTCGGCTTGGGCTCAGCAACTATCCGCGCGGCGTGCAACAGGGCGATACAGGCGCTTAGACATAGCACGTCTTGACGTCCAAATCACTGTTAACTTTCAAGGAAAGCGCACGCAATGTTCCTGACAAATGCATCAGAGAGTTGCGTGACAAGATTGCATGTGATGAACTCCAAGCAATGGCGGGATGTTCATTCCAATGCTCATGAGCATCAAAGGCAAATCCCAAGAGCAGAAGGCAGAAAGTACCTCAATGCCAGGCCTTTGCAGGCAGTGCGATCAAAGCATTGGATGCGCCGTTGGCAAACATTGCACAGTCAACGCGTGAGATTAGAGCGGCCAGTGGTGACAATGGGGAGATCTCCAGACGATGTGCCCAACGCGCGCTGGACATTGCTCTCCGAACGCTGTCTAGAACAATGAAACAATCAGCCACACCCACCCATGTGACTGAGTTGCTGGCAGAATTCTTGGAGACTCGCCAGGCAGAAGCCTTGTTTGCGCATACGAGGTGAGGTTTCTTCTGCTGACAAAAACTGTCACCCACGATTGGAGAGACGTATCTTTGGTAATCGTGACAGCTGACGCATCAAATGTACGCAAAGGCTGGCGTGCCAATGGGATCATCCCAGGGCTGCTCAAGATATTGAGGCCAAAGACAGCTTCTCGAGCGGCTCAACACAACTCTCATGTGTTGCCGTGTTTCAGCAGCGTGTCAGCTTGTGTCAGCGTTGATTGTGACTCATTCTTCGGCGGACTTGATGGACGGGGCATACGCAACGTCTGTTGCGGCGCAGTTTTGCCTTCGTTCGTTCGTTGCCTTCGGGGCCCTACGCACCGTCATCGCAAAGACTATCGGCAGAGCTGGTGTCTGCACGCATCTAGATGCAAGCCCATCTGCAGCCATCTCACTTGTCTCAAGGAGTTGCCTTCTTTGCTTGCGTCGAAGTACAGATAACGCGCAAAACATGCCAAGGCGCCTGGCAGTGACGGTGTGGCTGAGCTTTTCCAGCTTGAGACAGCCAGCGCAACGAGGCTGTTTTACCCCCATTTCCTCAAGATTGCGTTGCACGCACGGGCCCCTCTTGCATACAAAGGTGGGATTGAGTACCCGCTGTGGAAAAAGAAGGGGAGCCGAACCGATGTTTCAACATACAGGTTGTTGCCAAACTCGCCCAGGCAGTGCCTCGCAAGCAGGTTCTGAATCTTCTTTCACGAATTTTAGCTGGGCGGCCTGCCTGGAAAACAGACAGCTCACGCAACGCATTTCGCCCTCACTTTTCTCCGGGGTCGTCAATGCCTTTGCTTTGTTCGTTGATGTGAGGGCGGCCTTTTACACGCTCCTCCGACGGGCTGCTGGCTTCTACCGACTGGACGGTCCACTCGAGGAAGTGCTGAGCCTAGCGCGTTGCAAAAACCTGCCCGGGCGCCTGGTTGAGCAACTTCGCGACTGGCAGCGGCACACCTGGCGTGAAAACTACTTTCTTTAGCGCACAGCACGCGACTTCTAAAGCAGGGTCCAAGCCTGGTCTGCCTCTATGCCGACCTTCTCTTCAATGTGCGCCTAAAGAGTGAACTCTCCTCAGCTTTTGGTGTCCTATCGCAGTGGCGCCTGCCCTCTGGCGGCGCGCCTGTGGTCGTCGAGCCCCCGGCATGGCATGACGATTTGTGCATCCTCTTTGCCTACATGTTGGCAGCCACTACCGTCACCTTGGAACCTTCCTGCGCGCTGAGTGTGATATGAGCAAGGAAATCATGAACCGCATTCGTGAGGCCAGCCAGACCCTTGCTTCATTAAGACGCAGAGTTTTTGCTAACTGGCGCATAACGAATCATGCCAAGCTGATTGTGCTTGAAGCGTGCGTCCTCTCTAAACTGCTCTACAACGGACGTGATGCATGCCCTGCAATCCTTCTCGCACAAAGGAAGCCAAAGCCACCTCGAGACACCCCCTTCCAAGGCTGAGCCCTCAGGTGTGCCGCAGAGTCAGAAGCGGCGCAAGAACTGTCGAGTTCCACTCACCTCCGAGCAGTGTGACTTTCCGCAAGCTGCCTCTGCCCTTGAGGCTGCTGATCGTGCAGCAAGGCCGTGGGTGCAGCCAGGCTTCGCACACCCTTGTCCCCTGCAAAGGGTTCTCTTGAACCTGCCGACCTACTTTGTTGCCTGCCTTTTCCCTCCAGCGTTGGCAGGGGGATCTTGTCTCCTGGATCAACACCTTTGCGCGCACTGCGCCATTTCAGGTCCAGACGGTTTCCCTTGATATTCTTCAAGGGACCCCCACACTGTTGCCCATTTGTGCGACTTGGCCAGAGCAGGGCGTTTCATAGCTGGGCCGGTCTCCCCAGACAGATGCATGCGAAACAGTTGGCAACAGCGAGCGTTGGCCCTGAGGTTGCCAATGCGCTTTTTCAAAGCGCCGTGCTCATACTAGTTGCCATTCATGTGTCCGGGGGTGCAATATGCTTGGAGCATCCAGCAGAGCCGGCCACGCCGAGCAAGCTGTCTCGTTGCGCCTGCCTCAGCTGAACTGCACAAAAGCAATGGCGGGGCGAGTTGCCTTGACTCATTCCGCCTTCCCACCGCCAGCTTCCACGCGCCGATAAAAGATGCTGGAACACGGCGCGGCGACAGCTAAGACAAAAGCTTACTCAGCAGCCTTAGCCTTGATGCAGCCCTTGCGGCTTGGATTGCGCGCCGCATCTGGCGAGTGCATTCTTCTCAGGGCGCATGGCCAGATGTTGCAGCAGGTGAGCTCTGCAACTTAGAATCTTTGAGAATGCAATCTTTGGGCAGCAGACATCGGATGTCTGCGCAGGTAAGTGAATTTTGCTGCAGCATGTTCATAGCACAGGCAATGGCCTTTGGAGCTTGCAGAGAGAGAGAGAGAGAGAGAGAGAGAGAGAGAGAGAGAGAGAGAGAGAGAGAGAGAGAGAGAGAGAGAGAGAGAGAGAGAGAGAAAGAGAGAGAGAGAGAGAGAGAGCGAGCGAGAGAGAGAGAGAGAAGCGCAGAGAAGGGCTGAACCACTGGACTGAATTGCAACGAAAAACCCTTGGAAATGCAAGCAGTCAAATGGTCCTCCACCCAACGGGCTGGGGGTGCCCGCGGTGAAATTGAATCCCGGCGCGCTTGGTTCCTGCACAGCGGCCAGTTCCAATTGGGTGTGTTGATCCGGGCCCCGAACTGACCTTCGGCGTTCCCTTTCATAGGCCCAAGGCACATTTCTTGGCACATTTAGTGGGTTGTATTGAAAGGGAATCCTGGCGTTGCTGTTCCTGAATTTACAGAGTAGACCAAGTGGCAAGTGCGGCTTGGCCTTGCCAGGCAATACACCGCCACCCCGGAGGCCTTCGGCGAAGCCCAAAGGTCAAAGCTTCTTGGGGCGAATCGATTGAACTTTTCGTCCTCCAGGTTAAGAGGCTTTACCTGGATTTTTTCTGCCGGGGGTAAATTATGCATAGGGAACCGCAGCGCTAGCCATGCATCTTCACATGTTGCCACAAGCATCCTTGCCAGTTGGTGGCGAGAGCTCGCTCTCTCCTCACTCCTCGGGTCCCCGAGTTGCACTTCAGATGTGCGACAGCGGCCAAAGGGCTTGGTACCGTTTTGGTGCTGGCCCAGAATTTGTTTAGAAAAAACACCTGCAGGTTGAGGGTTGAGGCTTACGGGTTGGGCCGTGCCCAAAAAGGAGAACGACAAATCATAAGGAACCCCCTCTTCCGGCTTGTCACCTGCTGTCTGATTCTTGCAGCTTACAGGTTGGTAGCGGGAGTCGGGAGTGTTTCGAGGCTTTTTCGGCAGGTGTTTCCAGCGTTCCCCTCTCAAGCTTGAATGGGGCGAAAGTTGTTGTTCCCGTTTTTCGCTGGTTTGTTGGCCTTCTCAACGGAACTATGTCACGACTCGCATGGCGCTCTTTGCATTTGCATCCCTAGCGGTAAGCACCAATTGAATGTATTCACGTGTCATCATCATCATCATCATCATCAGCATCATCATACATAATATATATACATAAATAATTATATATATAGCCACATTCGCAGAGAACGTTTGTTTTGTTGGGGGATGGCAACGCAGCCTAAGGGGCTAACATAGATGCATATGGTTTTCTTGAGATCATGACTTAATTTGGACTTAACGTATCCCACAACATTCCCCTTGCATTTTCCAATGGCGGCCTATATCTTCAAGCCAAGATCCGATCCCTTGAGACTCCTCAAAGGAATCACTTTTCCGCACGCAGTTTTCCTGAGCCTTGAGACCTGAAATGAGGCTAGCTAGATACCGTAGGTGCCCAAAGCAGGTTGGGTTCGGGCCGAATTTGGGGCACTTTGCAAGTGAGGCCTAGGTCCCCCAGCTAGGTGCCCTTTCTCTCCCCTTTTTGGGAGGGTTCCCCGACTACAATAGACGGTACCAACTTATTCTAACCTCTCTACTGGAGGACCTAGAGGCCAAAGGCGGTTGTACCCCGGCCAGGCGCCAGCTTTGCCCGGAACTCCCGGCAGCGAGCTCGGAGTCAGCTTCGTCGAGCGCGCGTTTTGACGCGGGAGGACTTGGAGGACACATCCACCCCGGTGCAAAACATCCATCCATTCTTCGCGGTTCCCAGCGAATCGTCCGGCTCAAGGTGGGTTGTTTGAGATTTGTGGTGGGTTTGGTGGTTGGGTTTTCCATATAGCCCACTTAGCAGGGATCTGAGGACAGCCCAGCATACCGAAACTCAAGGGAACTCCCTTTCCAGGGTTTGCTGTTTCGCGTTTCCCCTCAGGATCTGGAGGAAAAAGGGGACTCAACGAGGGATTCTGAGCGCCAACGGGCAAAGTTTGTTTCCCAAAACCAAGCTGTGAGGACGTTACTGTAGGCTGATGTATCATGTATATAATTTCTTGAACCATGGTAATTGGGAAAACCAGCCTCTTGAGTTGGCAAACTTGTGTGTTGTTGGGTGAAGTCTTCTTATTTTTTTTCGACAAGGCCCAGCAAATTGAAACTTTTTGGACCAGGCAACTGGGCAGGTAAGTTGAAAAGGGGGTCACAGAATGGTCCCCGCTTTTAGAAGATTAGGGATATGTTCAGGTAGCCGCCAAATGAATCAAGGAGAACAAAACAGGTATATAACCCATTTGGCTGGCTCTGACAGGTACCAGAATTCTTTGACTAGCCCATGAGAGTCTTACCCAGGTTTCCTGGGTTCGAACCTGTCTGGGGCTACCTGAACATGTCCTATGTTTCGGGGACAGTCAAAACTACAATTCGCCGTGGGAGTTGTTTTCACCAGTTTGAATTGGATACTGCATGAATCAATTGCCTGTCGATATTCTTCAATGTGCTAACAAGCAAATATGTGGAGGGCGGGACGACGGCAGCAGAGGTAGTGTAGTATTCCTCATTTTTCGGGTGTAAGTATGTAAGGTTGTGTAGCACTGGCCGTGCCAGACTGTTTAGCTCCGGAGTACCTGTTTGAGAATTCATTTGTTTATTTGTCGCTATCCCAGATTCATAACCTTGCACCCTCCAATAGTGAAGGTTGCCCTGCAAAATGGACACTCCTATTAATGAACTAGGGGCTTTAGGGGTCAATTCATGCTGGGTTCCCATGATTGTTTAGTGGCACCGTAAGCCGCGGAAGAAGGTGGGCACTGGGTAGATGAATGAAGGTTAGTGACCGCGCCTTCCAGCTTTGTGACTTCAGGGTGCTTGCCTGGGTAGCAACAAATACTCGATTGCGAATCGGGATTGCAGCCAACAAACAGGTTGCGGACCTGCCGCTGAACACGCAGAATATGGACCAATGGGGCTACTTCAGTTTTGGTGCTGTGCACATGGAGGAACGTTGGCATGTGACGGCTGTGCCGTACCATTTGCAGCCGACAACTAATTCTGCAGAGGGAGACTGTACCATTTGCTGACGACTACACATTATGCGGCATAATTGTGCACTTTTTGGGTGCACCCCCCCAAAAAAAAACCAAGGGACACCGATAGGGATATACTGAGTTCATGGACTCAAGTTACTGTTCGGAAAGATCATTTTAGTGGTAAGAAGTGCCAACAGTTCCTGGACTGTTTTTGGGCCAGTCCACTCGATCGGAAGTGAGATACTGAAAAGGCCTCGAAACTATTGGGGCCTGCAAAGAAGCGGGCCAGTCCACTCACGTGGCATACGGGTCAAAACCGATGGTGCCATTTTGGGGTAGGGGCACCACCCATGTTAGAGCCTATTTCAGTCGTTGGATTGGGATTTTTACGGGATTTTGACCCCACCCATTTTAGTGGGGATTTTGGAACCTAGTTCACTGGGGGTACGATTTGGATGTTGACCCATAGCCCAGTGGCATACGGAGGCCTCGGCAGCCGCTCGCCGTAGGCCGGGCCCGGCCGGCGGAGGGGGCAGCCGCCACGGCGGCGAGCGTGGCGGCGGATCTCTACGGCAGCGGCGCCGGGGAGCTCTTCGAGTTCGACGGGTCGTGCGGCGGAACGGAATGGGGTTCCCGAAATTTTCCAGTTTTTGGTGGTAAGGACGGGAACGGTCCCCTTTTTGGTGGTTTATGAACGGACAGGGGTTCCTATATTTATGTCCTTTTTTGGTGGTTTGTCAAACATATCGCCTTGGCCCATGAAAGGATGAAAGGTGAGTGTCTCTTTCTTTTGGGTTCGATAAACGGAAGGAGACATGGCTCAGGAGGAGAAATGGCTCATGACCCCATAAACCATCCATCGCTTATGAACCCAAGATAAGCGGAATGAGAAGTGGCTCATGACCTCAAGATAAACCGAGTGAGAAATGGAATGACGAGATAAGCCAGCCATCCAATTTGCTTTCCTTGGCAGGGGAAAGAGAAATTATTTCGGGAATCCACAAAATCGATTTATTCCCAACGGAACAATCATTCCCTAGCACAAGCGAGTTTCGGGGTTTTGTCGGTTGGCTCGTCTGTTTTTAGGCGACCCAAATATTTGGTGGGTTCCTTTTTGGTTTCCCGAACGAAAACTGCAACGTTGACCAGGGGCAACAAGAGTCCACAAAGTGGTCCAAAAGTTCGGGTTTCGACAGCGGACCCAAGAAGTGTCCAGAAACAGAGGTCGGGCCAAAAAGCAAACAGAGGTCGGGCCAAAAAGCAGGTTGGTCATTGATAAAACAAACGGCTTGATGCGGGGCCAAAAAGGTGCCGTTGACCTTTACCTGAATTTTAGCACAACTTCCCACGAAAGTATATTTGGGAGAGGGCGCATTTGACAACAATAAACTAAATTGATTTAGGCGGCAGGGGGCTGCAGGTTTTAGTCCCTGTTTCCATCTACCAGGGTTCGATTTTTACCTATTTTTGACCCAGAGCCAAATATGGGTTGTTCTTTTTAAGGGACTCCCCCCCGAAATAGCTTGTGTCCTTTTGGTTTCTATTTAGTTCCAGAAAAACGGGGTGCCCCTCCTTCAAGGACATACCCACAAAGCAGCTAGATTTGTACCATTGTCATCCGAGCCTTCGCATCTGCTGTTAGGTTGGCGGTGGTCTTGCTTTGTTCACTGAGTTGCAACAAGGCATACATGTTTGGTTTGTCCATGTTGGTAAGTTGTTCAAATGTTTTTTTCGTAGCCGCGAGTAGTATTGGTCCAGAAAAGAGGTTGATTTATTTTTACCCGTGATTGCACCCCACCAAGTGGTTTGAACGTCTGGCGAAAAAGAGCCAACGACTAACTATTTCTCGCTGGATACCAAGTGGCAAATGTAACAACCTCACCAGCCTGGTGTTCTATGAAGGGCGTACTGCACCAGAATGACAGGGTTGAAACCAGAATCAATGGCCACAACAGAACAATCCAAGTGTTGGCCCCTTGTATTAGTTTGGCCCTTTTGGCGAGCTCACCGATCGGGTTAAACCGTGATGTACGGGTAGGTGGTTGAAGAGAACGATGGGTGAAATGAATCAGAATCAACCAGAGCGGCATGTTCTCAGCACACCCGTTTAGAGTGGTTGGTAACAAACGAAACCTGTTCTTTGCCACTGAGATGGTCTCAAAAAGTACAACGTTCAGGAACTAAGGGAATGAGTTTGGCCCACTCACGGAAGCAGGCCTTATGACGTGGAGCCCCCTCTACAAACTGACGACCAAAAAGAATCTGCAGTTTATATTCCCCCAACCTGAAATGTTGGACTCCCCAAGTAGATCACATTCCCTCGACCTGAAATGTTGGACTCCCCAAGTAATTCACATTCCCCCGACCTCTGCAATTTTGGACTCTTCAAGTAGATCACACTCCCCCGACCTCTGAAATTTTGGACTCTTCAAGTAGATCACACTCCCCCGACCTCTGCAATTTTGGACTCTTCAAGTAGATCACACTCCCCCGACCTCTGCAATTTTGGACTCTTCAAGTAGATCACACTCCCCCGACCTCTGAAATTTTGGACTCTTCAAGTAGATCACATTCCCCCAACCTCTGAAATTTTGGACTCTTCAAGTAGATCACACTCCCCCGACCTCTGCAATTGTGGACTCTTCAAGTAGATCACACTCCCCCGACCTGCCATTTTGGACTCTTCAAGTAGATCACATTCCCCCAACCTCTGAAATTTTGGACTCTTCAAGTAGATCACATTCCCCCAACCTCTGCAATTTTGGACTCTTCAAGTAGATCACATTCCCCCAACCTCTGAAATTTTGGACTCTTCAAGTAGATCACACTCCCCCGACCTCTGCAATTTTGGACTCTTCAAGTAGATCACACTCCCGGCGAAAGCCTTCGCCTTGAGGCCTGGACGGCCCGCGTTCGGGGGGCCACGCCCGGAAGCCCACAGCCAAAGCCAAAGCTTTGGACGCGGGGTGTTGGAGCAAGAAGCTGGGGGGGGTGGGAGAGGGGTTTGAATCGAAGACCCCCCGTTGTTGTTTTTTTGTGTTTGTTGTTCATTCCTTTTTTGTTTTTGTTTTTGGTCGGGCGGCGGAGGAAAAAACACGGGGGGGGGGGGGTGTTGTTGTGTTTTGTGTGTGTTCTTTCTCTTTTCTTCCCGGGCGCCGGAGAAAAATACTTGGGGTGGGGGGGATGGTGTGGGTTTTGAGAACTGTTGCCCCGTTTTTTCCAACTGGGCTGCCCCGGTTTTGCATTTAAAGGACTTCTCTAAAATGGTCTTTGAGACCTGTTTTCTCTTGGAACCATCCTCTAAATGGAGCAAATTTGAGGCTGGAACAGTATGGGGGTGTCCAAAACTGATTTAGCCCACAGAGCAATGGATTCCGTGTCATAGACCTTGTCACTCTTTGGAAAATGAGACTTGACAGCAACAAGTGTGTCCCAAAATTCTACCCCTCTGCCATTCTGTTTGGAACAAACAAAGCTGGGAAGCGTTTTCTGAGAACGATGGATGCACTAGTGGGTCAAACATAGGGCCCAAAATGGAATCTGGTCAATAGAAACATGGACTAAAGGCTGCGGTCCCCTGGTGGTTTAATTTTGACCCATACCCATTTGTATTTCAGTTTGGCTATACTTGTATAACTATGGTAGTAAACCACGAGTCGGGACATTTCCAGGAACTGTGCAAGCGAGTGTATCTATGGTTACAATCACTCAACCACTATACCGACCATGGAAACCGGGGCAAGCACAGAGATGTTGATCCAGGATTTGTTGATCCCGAGTGCATCAATACGGGGGTGTCCCTGGGTCCTGATGCAAAGCTACAGCCCAGTGAAATTGTGGGGTGGTTTGGTGGCAGACATTGGCAGGCCAGAGGCGCATACCGGAGACGGACTAGGCCGGGCACCATCCCTCAAGGGTTGGGGGTGGTGGGTTTTGGCCCCGCGGAATTGGGGGGGGGTGCGGGGCTCCTACTTGTGTGTTCCCCCCCCCAAATTCCCAAATTGGTGGTTTCCTCTGTTTTTTTTGTTTTTTTTTAACCACAATAGAAAAAGCACTCTCAAAAAGGTCACCCGTTTTTCTTGAGTTACCCGTTTTGGGTTTAATTCAACGGGCACCCTGGAAGCCAGACCGTTTTTTTATTTGGGTTCTAGGCGGCTGCGACGCGATGGGCGAACGAGTCCAACAGGACTGTGCCGCAGCCGCAGGCTTGCCGGGACCAGAACCGAAAGGTCACAGATGGTTTGCTGGCTGTGTCGGCCTCCAAATGCACAATTCGCCGAGCGTTGCTGCCGGAGCCTTTGCCTTGCCCGACTCCACCGTTTGTCGGTTGGTGTCGCAGATTTCTGCGAGGATTCAGTTGGAGGAAATCATCATGCAATACCAGCGTGAATTATTTTGAATGGTCAGACCCGAGACTAGAAGCAAGCCGCCGACGTCTTCATGAACACTTTTCAAGACAAAGCTGAGCCTAAAAGCAAGCCCTGGTTCACCCTGTGTTGTCGGTTAACCTCGGGGTATGACTTAAGTGACTGCTTTGATGTTCAACACCAAGGCACCATCCATGGGTTTGTTGGGCTGGGTGGTTATCCCATAAATGCTGTTGGTAAGACCGAGCCACACCTTCCGTAAGCGAAACAACCCAGTTCTTCCAAAGGGAGCCACATTTCCGGGGCCTGCTTTTTGAAAAGACGAAAAATCATGGGCAATACAAAAACACACGCGGAACAGATCAAGGGCAGGTGGATTCCACCGCCTGTTGCGCTTGGTCAGCATGTTTTTTTTGGCACTTTCCCAGGGAAACCCACGGATTCGGCATTTAATCCTATGTTGGTGGGAGGGTACTAGGGAGAACTCCACATTGTAGTTGTTCAAAAAGAAGTAGCTTGGTGGTTCCCAGCAGGTTTTTAGGGTTTAGCGGGGCTTTCCATTGAACCCACTACAAGTTAAGCTTCTAGCGGGGGAGCTAAGTACCAGGAAAAAGACGGCCCTCCCCTGATTTTGAGTGTTGAGCTGCTTGTTTGAGCAGGTGCTTAGGGAAGAAATTGTTTCTGGGGAGACCCCCACACCTTTTTCAACCAACAAACGGTGTCTTATTGTTTGTTGAAGGCAAGCCGATCTTTTCAAGCTCGATTCTGCGAAGCAGATTGACCAAGTCACAGCGTGTGGCAATCACACGTCCTCTTGTAATCTTGACTAAGCTCGGTTTGAAGTCCCCCTTCTATAACCCCCGTTCTGAACTTGTTTCAGCATTCTTGGCAAGTGACAAAACAGGGGTCCCCCCCAAATGGCGGCGTTCCTGGTGGTTTCCCTTGAAATCCACCCCCAGCAGGGCACCCATCTTTACGGCAGGTCCCGCCTCCGCACGCGACCGTGAAGAGATGCGCACCTGCAGGGGGCGCCTGGGGTTTCCTCCACTAAGACAGCGATTTGGGGTTGATCGGCCCAGAGCCAGCGAGCGAAGGGGTGGTTGGAGCCAGCTTTCAGGGCAGGTTTCAAAAGGAGGGTTCCAAAGGCGGTTTCGGAAGGGCTGCGGGGCTGTTGGGGATTCCTGGGCTTTTTTTGGCTATGAAACATCGGAAGATATGGTTTGCTGTGCACAGCCAAGGTTCCAAGGTTTGGGCGAATTGTTTAACCCACGCATTGCCAGACTTACCTTTAACCTGTTCCTTCATTTTCCCTGTCAGTCGCCTGCCCTTAGCTGACTATATAAGCAGCTTGAAGATGCAAGTAGCCATTAGTTCGGGACCCTCCCAAGCCTCCCCAGAGATCCAAGTTCGAGCCAAAGGGTTGGCACTTTGAACATGACCGGAGGCCAAGAAGGCCAACTGGCCATGGTTCAAAACCAATGGGATCCCATTTTGGGATAGGTAAATTCACCACCCATTTTAGAACCCATTTTAGTGGGGATTGGGATGTTCACTGGGGGTACGATTTGGGTTTTGACCCATGGCCAATGAGTTGCACTCAAAACCCGGGGTACTTGGAGGTGGCTGGGACAATCCCAGCCATTGGGTGCGGAAGTCCGCCTCGTCAATTCTTTACATGCTGGGTAGACCATTTTAATACCCGGGTTTTGAATATGACTCAAACCCGCTGGGTCTTTGGGGAGGCGGTGGGTCCGACACCTGTTGCTGAAGCAAGCTTCTCTTGGTTCCCCTCAATGGTAGCCAGAGTCGGTTTGCTGGTACGGGTGTCGAAAGTGTTGTTTTCAAGTTTGCAACCTGAACTGCGAAAAAACCCAAGGGTGCATAGTTCGATTCGGCTCCTTTGATCCTGCATAAGCTTCTGTCGTATTGGAACATGGCTGTGGCGAATTGGATGTTGTTTGTGACTCTGACTGGCCACATTTTGTTTAAAACCATGTTCAAAGTCAACCGCCAAGTGGTAGATGATAGGGACATGACCCCAGTTTCTGACTTTCACACCCAGAAACAGGCAAACTTATGACTACTGCCTGAGGTCGAGGGTCCTTCAACGTCTCCTGCACTTCTTCCAAAGCTCCGAAGCAGATCATGCAGGACCCAACCTCCATCGGTCCGGCAAAGTGTTTGCCAGTACCCACTTGAGATGGCGCATCTATACAACCCCCGGCAAAAATGGGTTTGACCGGACAAGGGGGGATTGCCACCTCTGGAATTGTATTTATTACTCTACAGATGAGGACACCAGACATCCCAGCAGTTGTATATAGCGTATATAGAGGAATCTCCTTTTGGGGTACACCCTTTGTGGGTTCCATTTTACTTTGCCGGCGAGTTTCCAGGTAGACTTACCTGTGAGGATGGTTGTTTTACCAGTGGGGTGGGGGGGGGGGGGAACGGAAGCGCCTTTTGGTTGGAAAGCTAGGTCCCCCAGTAGTGCCTTTTACCCTTTTTTGGGGGAGGGTTCCCCGACTAAAACAGACTACAGAAAAAAAGGTACCCGTTATTCCAAGCTCTCTACTGTCTACTGGAGGACCTGGAAAGGGATGTATTGAGTGTTTGTTTGGCATTCCTGATGACTTCAGGAGATTCACAAGGCACTCACCATGCAGCGAATCGCCTTCAAGCAGGCGCCAAAAAACATGTCTTCGAGCGAGCCGCGCCGAAAGAACGCGGGAGGCTCGCAAAGTGAATGATGTGGGGGGGTGTCTTTTTTGCAAAAAAAGAAGAGAAAGAAACAAAGAGAGAAACAGGGGGCACCCGAGCCACCCATGTTTAAAGCCGGCCGTCAGGGGCATCCATCAGATTCGGCCCCCGTTTTCCTCATAAGACCCGATGGGAAATTTTGGGGAAGGAAACTCGGGACCCCGGACCATTCTCGTCCCATGTTTCAGGCTGTTTGCTTGGCGCTTCCCAGCAAATCGCCCGGTTCTTTAGGTTTTTAGAGGTGTTTTAGTGGGTTTAGTGGTTGGGTGTCCGATTTCTTTTACCAAGTTAAAGTGGCAGATCAGTTTGGACAGCGTTTGAAGGAGGTCGAAGCCCACTTTGGTGTTAGCTAGAGCCCTTTGAGAGAGACATACCGGAGGTGATGTCGGCATGTTTAAGCTCTCGCCGGGGCACCCTCCATAACCACAAGCCCAATCAAATGTGTCTTCTTTTCGGGGACTTCAAGAAGGTGTGGATTTGTTCTGTTGGTTTCCCGAACCACGAAAAGCAGAGGTACCCTCGAAAAGAGGGTTATTTGGCCTTTCGGGTTGGTGCTAGTAGCTGGAATGCTGTCAATTTCATTCAATTCAAAGAAGGACTTCCTAAAGATCAAGAAGTAGAGTCCGGTTGCTGGTTGGTATTTAGGCGGGCATCCAATTCAATTCGAATATGGAAGATGGGAACCCTCAAAATGGATGGTGTTATGTCGAACCCCTCTAAACCCCAGAAATGGCACCCTCAAAAAGATGCGCACCCACGTGTTAGATGTCCATTCACAAAGGATGCGCTCAGGGCCCATGGAGCCTGTCCCTTGGTTGTAGCTCATTGGACTCCTAAAAGCCTGACTCCATCACCCGGATGTGGGTTGGTGCTCGAGTTGGCGCCAACCCTTCCTCCCCTTCCCCCGGAAAACAGCTGGGGTCTCCTCCAAAGTGTTTTTCCCCATTTTCGGGTTGACCAAACATCATCTGAACATATTGCCCTCCAGTCCACTTACATGGAACTTGACTGAGGGGTGCAATACATTTTTTTCCTTTAAAAGGGATCTGATGTGGGTTCCATGTGGACAGGAGAGTATTCCGCAACAGCTGGGAAAGCTTGGTGTGTTTGCCTCTGGCGCATTTTCAGGTAGAACGTGTCCGGGTCTTGGTTGGAGACCGGAACTCGTTTTTCCCTTAATGATGCTTGCCAAACCCGAGAGCCCTTGGAGAGGTGGATGGTAGGGTTTGACTGGTTCTCATGTTTTATGTCTCCCCCCAGCTACTTCAACTTTTTGGGTAACATTGGCTATATGTCTGTAAAAGGTTAACTTCCCCAATCCTGGGAGTTTTAAGGGGTAAGGCTAACATGGCATCTGATTGCAACATGTTCTGCCCAGATGTGGGCGAGAGAGACATCGCCAGGCCAATGCCTTCTTAGTGCGATGCCAGAAGCAGAGCCCGGCATCCCCGGCCGAGAGGCGTTTTGTTTTTGCTAAGACCCTCACCCCCAAGAGGGGCCCAATGCAGGTTTTGGTTTTTCAGGGGCAGCAAAGCATCGTGGCTTGGCGGTGTGACGGTTGGGCCGGTGGTAGCAGGGATGGGAGGATGTGGAGAGCCGAGGACATGTGGGACCCGTTGACTTCCCAGCCACTCTTACCCAGGCACTGTGTTGCCCAAATTTTGGCCACCAATGAAAGGACCCGGAACATGACTTGTAACAAACTTTGACCATGACATTGGCCGTCATTCAAGGATTCCTGCACGGCCTCAAGGTCGCCCTGAATAAATGAGGGCTCTGCCTTTGATTCAGCACAGGATCTTCGTTTTCTGGGCATGCCTTCCAAGCGGTGCTGGCACAGACTTCTCAAGTTGAGATTCTCATTTTTCCCAGACCCCTGTTTAGCACCCAGGAATTGGGGGGCGGGGGTATCTCTGTTACGGGTCCCGGTGCAGAACCTCTGGGTTTCTGAAACCCAGTGGGGGCTCTGAGTTAAACCTGGGCAACTCGCTCAAAAAAAGAATACCCCTGACCCCCCCCAAAAAAAATAATGGTAGGTGAGACCAACCAACGAGCGGCACCGAGCCTCCAAAACACAGACCTACGGCCCACCTCTCGGGTGGATTCGTGGAATCCCAGGCCTCCGGTTCGAGATGGAGATCTCTCACCTGGACCACTTGGAATCGTCTGGCGCCCAAATTTTCACGCGCCGAATCGCGATTTTTTTTCTTCTTCTTTTTCTTCCGACCGAAGAGAGCGGATCCAGCTGAGAAGATGGCCGCGCTTTGCGCATGTTCCTCCATTTTGTTGGGGGTTTGAGCCTCCAAAATGGCTGATGTCCTGGGGATTCCGCTAACACAAGCAAGAAAGGGAAAACAAAAACAATGACAAGCCCAAATTTCGGCTTGGACAGAATCCCATTGGCTCCTTTCAGTTGCCTTTCACCCGAACGAAAATTCAACATCTGAGGATCTACGTCGTGCGGTTCCGACGGGCCGCCGGCGAGCCTGGGAGCCCGGCGGATTCGGTCACTGGTTCCGCGGAGGTGTTGGTTTTTGGTTTGTTTTCCTATGGGCGGTGGGGGTTGGTCCTCCCAATAGGGGGGTGTCCCATGCAGAAATTCCTGGGTTCCAGGATCAATCAACCTGGCGGAATATCAGCTTTTCCCTCAATTAGCTGGTTTTTGGATTGGTTTGGATTTGGATTTGAACCCCTTGTAGAGGGTTTAGTTGGGAAACCACCCCGAACCACCAAGCCACCAATCCAAGCCACCAATTAGGGGGTGCCTGAAAATTGGGGGGGGGTGTCCCAAAATAATGTTCACCCAGGATGAAGCAGCTCGAATTAGTCGGCGTTGCCTTCAAACGTGATCCGGTTGCCCTCTAAACTGGGACACTCCCCAGGTTTCCCTTGCAAGCGAGGGGTTGTTCCCGACTTCAAAGCAACTCCAGTTTGGAGGTTGAAGCACCGATCTTTTGCCGCACAAAACTGAAATGGGTGCGTTTGTTTGGTGTGGTTGAAGGGAAGCCAACAGGAATCACCGAAGCCTCTTTGGGTCCAAGCTTGAAAATGAGACACCCAAATGGCCTATTTCCGGTCACAGCTTGGCTTGAGATCCGCGTGTTGGGGTCGAGGGGCTTGGAGCTTCAAGCATCTTCCAAATTGGAGCTCACAGACAGAACACAAAATTGCTGTCGTTGCGACCACCCATTTACCAGCGAACGGGCGAAGAGGATAGACATATATATATATATAGTATGTATGTAAGTATGTAATGTAATGTATGTATGTATGTATGTATGTATGTATGTATGTATGTATGTATGTATGTATGTATGTATGTATGTATGTATGTATGTATGTAATGTATGTATGTATGTATGTATGTATGTATGTATGTATGTATGTATGTATGTATGTATGTAATGTATGTATGTATGTATGTATGTATGTATGTATGTATGTATGTATGTATGTATGTATGTATGTATGTAATGTATGTATGTATGTATGTATGTATGTATGTATGTATGTATGTATGTATGTATGTAATGTATGTATGTAATGTATGTATGTATGTATGTATGTATGTATGTATGTATGTATGTATGTATGTATGTATGTATGTATGTATGTATGTATGTATGTATGTATGTATGTATGTGTATGTATGTATGTATGTATGTATGTATGTATGTATGTATGTATGTATGTATGTATGTATGTATGTATGTATGTATGTATGTATGTATGTATGTATGTATGTATGTATGTATGTATGTATGTATGTATGTATGTATGTATGTATGTATGTATGTATGTAATGTATGTATGTATGTATGTATGTATGTATGTATGTATGTATGTATGTATGTATGTATGTATGTATGTATGTATGTATGTATGTAATGTATGTATGTATGTATGTATGTATGTATGTATGTAATGTATGTAATGTAATGTATGTATGTATGTATGTATGTATGTATGTATGTATGTATGTATGTATGTATGTATGTATGTATGTATGTATGTATGTAATGTATGTATGTATGTATGTATGTATGTATGTATGTATGTATGTATGTATGTATGTATGTATGTATGTATGTATGTATGTATGTAATGTATGTATGTATGTATGTATGTATGTATGTATGTATGTATGTATGTATGTATGTATGTATGTATGTATGTATGTATGTATGTATGTATGTATGTATGTATGTATGTATGTATGTATGTATGTATGTAATGTATGTAATGTATGTATGTAATGTATGTATGTATGTAATGTAATGTAATGTAATGTAATGTATGTAATGTAATGTAATGTAATGTAATGTATGTAATGTATGTATGTATGTATGTATGTATGTATGTATGTATGTATGTATGTATGTATGTATGTATGTATGTATGTATGTATGTATGTATGTATGTATGTAATGTATGTATGTATGTATGTATGTATGTATGTATGTATGTATGTATGTATGTATGTATGTATGTATGTATGTATGTATGTATGTATGTATGTATGTATGTATGTATGTATGTAATGTATGTATGTATGTATGTATGTATGTAATGTAATGTATGTATGTATGTATGTATGTATGTATGTATGTATGTATGTATGTATGTATGTATGTATGTATGTATGTATGTATGTATGTAATGTATGTAATGTATGTATGTATGTATGTATGTCATGTAATGTAATGTAATGTAATGTAATGTAATGTAATGTAATGTAATGTAATGTAATGTAATGTATGTATGTATGTATGTA
>CAUJNA010000191.1:318044-343721 GCA_963377175.1 Effrenium voratum | reverse complement strand
TCCTTTGCCCGGAGATTGATGCCGACTTCTGCTGTCGCTCCGTCTTCCGTGGCGGCTCCGTCTTCGATGAGCCCATCACCCACCATGTCGGCTCTTCCCCAACCACGAAATCCTCGGGGTACTTCTCCAGTTCCCTCTCGATTTCATGAATCGTGCAGTATTTAGTCTGGAAGAATTCGATCATGACGTCCTTCTCGGCCTTCTTCTCGATCTCCTTCATCCAGCTTACCCACTTGCGCCGATCTTGGTTCTCAGCGGCCCTGTCAGCCGCGTGCGGTGCCAAACTGATGGAGTTGATGTTCATCGCAGGCAGCTTCGACTCATAGATCATATCGATGCACCATAGGAAACCCCTGGCGTACTCAATCTCCCGGTAGAGATCGTTCAGCTCCCTTTTGTCTGGACGGAAATAAGCTGTATACGACTGATCTTTGGAGTCCTTCTCACCGAGCAATGGCTGCAATCTCCTCATGATGAAAGATACGCACATGAGCGAATTGACCGCTCCAATGCACGCGTCAGAGATGTCACTGGGGGTTGACCCACAGATCATCCAGCGCAATAGGTTGTTCTGGCTGGCATTCTCATCCCTCCTCAGTGCATATGCGAGGATCTTCATCGATGCCTGCAGCTCATTCTGGTAGACCAACCCAAGGTCCCAATTCTTCTGGTAGTCGTCCTTGGAACCACGACCGTAGGAGTCGATCTTGGGAGCCTTGATCACGCTCAACGTGAACACTTTCCCCCAGTTTCGATCTCTGTATCTTGCGATTCTCCGGTCGTGCCTCTCAAACTATGCAGTTGTCTGGAACTCCTCAGAGCTCCTCCACCTTCTCGATGACGATGCCCTAGATGACTCGTCGTTGATGAATTCTTTGTACACCTCCCCAACCGGGGTGTTCTGGTGGAATGCTGCTTTGAACGACCGTTCATCGTTGTCCTCGGCCACGCCTAATGCGAGATCCCAGATGTTCGCGATTGATCTCAACATATCCGCCCCTTCCATGCAGTACTTGGTTACGTTGAGCAACTCGGGGTTCTTCGCCAGCATCGTTGCCTCACCGCAAAGTTGGTTCAGCGCTGACACGATCTTCTTTCCCTTGCTGCAGAATTCCCTCCATCCAAGCATACATTCGTCGGCAGAAAGCTGTCCGAAAACTTTGCTGATGAACTCTAAGGCAACCCTCATAGACTGCCCTTCACCTTTCATCATCCCGCGGCCCTTGGCAGAATAGTACGCTGAGTATGCATAAATAGCGGGGACGCCGATGTCCTCGATCCACTTCACGCACATACCCAGGTCGCTGCTCACCTCCATCCTCTTGGGCATCCTCTTGCCATCCTCGATGGCGTTCTTCACCAAATTTCCCAAGAAGATTGCTGCTTGCCTAGATTTCCCAACAGGTACGCAGAAGAACTCATTCGTGTTGACGACAGTCGGATTGGCAGTCATCTTGATGATATTCTCCAGAACCAGGAAAACCCAAAATAAGCAGCAGCAAATGAAGCCACGGAATTGTCCCAATACGATCCCAGCTTCAGATTGAAGTGACGAACTCGTCCAGCTCCTCCTTGAAGCTTGGGGTTCGGGACTGACCCAGCTCCCCGTATGCACCAGAGGTTCGGGACTGGCCCAGCACCTCGGTTGTGCAGTTGGGGTGGTGCAGATTTCGCTCGCAGTAGCTTGGTGCTTCCGCGATCTCCTTCGCGTAATGCAGCAAGAGCGAGTTTCAACGGTGCCGGTTTGAGGCACCTTGCTCGAGCACGAAAACGGCGAAGGATCACACCCACAATTATAGACGTGTACAACTGGGTTTCTTTGGTTTCACGACCAGCACAAGGTCCATGCTCATGGTTTCCATTGCATTTCTTAGACAACGAGCCACCAAGTTCAAAGTTCCATGAGACAACTCTCCATGGTTTCTTGATTGGCATGGGTTTCTTTGCATATCTTTGTTTCAAGCCATAGCGACACCCATCAAACTCGTGACTAGTCCCATCATGCACGACCTCATGCAGTCTCTCATCTTTCCAATAATCACAACTTCCAGGCAACTCAAACAAAATCGCAGCTCGTTTTGTCATGGCATGCCGTTTAATTTCAACGAACCGTTCAAATAATCTCCAAAATTCTCTTTGTTTGGCCTCGATTTTCTCTGCGGTGTCAATGCCGCGAGTCTTGTTGAGGCGTGCCCATGATGATCCCCCCGTGCAAGGCCCGGCGAAGAACAACAAATCGGAAGGTTTGGTAAGCACATGTCTGGCGATTCTCCCCCCGTACTCGCTCAGTAAGTCATCAACCAGGGTTATGGTGACAACCTGCGGCCCGTCATGGCGGGCAAGAGCAGTGAACCAGTTACGTGGTTCGGAACATGCCATCAGCACGATGGGCCGAGCCAAGTCAACACTGTAAAGAGTGACGACTGTGCGAGTTCTCATACCAGGAAGCGAGACATGAACAGGAGCGCGAAGCACACCACCGTCGTGTTTGACCATCGCGAGTTCAATACCCGGCGCTAACTGTGGCTTGTGCTTCACCGCAATGCGATACGGAACAAAACAACGACCAGGGACAAGCTGCTCGTGATTGATATGCAGACAACGCATGAGCAATTTCAATCGGAGCAACGTTTCCAAAGCAAGGTCGTTAACACACTTCAACTCTATGCGCTCGTTCGACAGTTCTTCAACAAATGCGGCCAGCACGGACTGCATGTCAACATCCCCGGACCCGACGTGAATTGGTCGTGGTCGTGGAGACCGTTCCCGCGCCGGTGCAGCGACCGGTACGGGATGAAACTGCCAAACTGCGCGTTCAACCCAACCATCAATTCGCACACATTGTAGCCCCGGGTCAACTCTATCCTCAACTTTGAGCCATGACCCATTCTTCAGAAACCAAGTGGAACGAAGCCACTTGCTCCCAAACGGTGTCATAACCGCGAGTGGAGGTTTTACCCGCATCAATCTGGGTCCCTTGGCAACAACAACCGGATCATGTCCTTCATGCTCATGCAATCCCTCTTTGGATGTTAATCCAGACCACCATAGGTCCGGGGGCATGATCGGTATGTGTGTGTACGGAAATGTTGGAACTCCGTCAACTGTCCCCGAAGCGGTCTGCATGGTCCCCTTTATGGGATCACACGTGGGTGTGAGCGCCTTGAGGGTATCCGGGTCAGACAGCAAGCTCGGGTCAAGTAGACCAATCTGCAAACATGCATGTTTCCATTTGCGCCCATCATTGAACGCCTTGGTGTAAATATCGGCCGCCATCCTGTCGGTGACCTCATACGCCAAGTACATGTAATCACGTGTGAACATCTCATGCATCCACGAAATGCTAACACCATGGCTTCTCTCAAGGTGGCGCATCGTGGGGTTTCTCCCCGATCGCACGACACCGATCATAGCCTTGTTATCGTCATAGAACACAAAGTTCGGTGACTTCTTGAGAATCCGCTCTACCAGCTTGAGAGCGGGCATACCCATCGATCTCATGGCAACGTCGGCCGCAACAATCTCGGCCTCGGGAGTGGAGTGACTCACACAACCCTGTCTTTTAGAGCTGCCAGACAACGGAAACCGGGTATTAGGCCCTTGTATATTCAAGTGTCCACCGGAGGTGGAACGCAGCGAGTCAATGCATCCCGCAAAGTCAGCGTCCGCATACAAGGCCAAGTGCACATCGTCCATAGGGTCTCCAACCCAACCGACCATGCGCCAATGTTTGGTATGATGCACATAGCACATCAAGTGATGCAAACCCCGATCATCGGAGTCAGTCCACCTATGCACGTTCCGTGCTAGGCGATTCACTTGCCGCAACAAATCGAAGCGAGCAATCCGCGCACCGTACAGCAACTTCATCAGTACGCTAGCGGCATGCGGAGCAAGGTGTCCACGCACGGGCTCCTTCATGGCCAACTCAGGAGTCCCTCCCCGTTGGTCCGGCACTGTGGCAGAACCGTCGGTGGGCACAAGATTGTTACACCAATTGCACACGACTGACGGCCCCTCTCTGGCAGGCTTCCGTGAGACGTGATTCTTTGTTTCTTCATGCAACTCAGGGGTGACAACCTTATTCAACTTCACGTCGCCCGCCACTTCAAGATAGCGGTCGACACAGGAACGTAGGAACTGTTCCATGTCATAGGTCACCGTTGTTACTCGGTGTCCGTTCCCGAGAGTGACGTTTCCCTTGCTTTGATTGCAACCAAGGTACATGTCAAGTCCAGTCTCGGGCTCAATCTTCAAACGTGTACGCAACATGCTCCACCCTTGGGCAAGGTTCTTCTGCGGCCCTGCCATTTTGAAGTCGTCGACATACACAACCAGAACAAGCTGGAGCTTTTCGTGAATGTACACTGAAGGCCATTCTTCGCCGATGGGCTCAAAACCAACGGCGCGCACCGACTCATCGCAGTGCTGCTCCCAAAATGTTCCCGCATCTGGGTGTCCGTACAGCGCCTTCCTCAACGGGACGACTGGTCTTCTGTACTTATCCCATTTGCATTCACTTGGCACGGCCTCCGGTGGCAATTCAATCCAACACGGCGTGCCTCTCAAGGTGGCCTGTATATACGCCTGAACAGCGTCGGCCATCTGCACATCCCAGCCATCATGACAACCCAGAAAATCCGCCCAACGCGAGGCTTCAAATGAAGCAGGGGAGTTCCCCAAATCTTGAAACATCGCAGCCTCAAAGCTTTGGTTCTTCACTTGGTTCCCCAGCAACACGCCTCTACCCTTGAACTTCCTCTTAGGATCACCAACAGGCAACTGTGAGTGCTTTTCAACGCAAATGCCATGTGCGCGAGCCATGTGTATTTCCTCCCCCTTCGCTTTTGCTTCTCTGGCTACAGCGTCATATTCACGCACCGCGCCAAGATCGAAGACCCCCTGGTCGATTAATCCCGACCACTCTTTCTTCATTGATGCCAATGCATCAGGGTTGGTCAACATCTCTTTCCGGCCTACCGGCCTGGATACTAAAGCGTCGAAGAATCGTACAACTTTCACAGCTTTCTCTCTGTGCTGTATTCGCTCAGAAGTCACGCACGGCATCGATGGGTACTTCTTGGCTTCACCGTCTTCGCCTATCGCAGGCATTGCGAGTGGCACTTTTCCAGAAACTATCTCAGCAGACTCCTCCCATTCATACCAGGTGAGGTCCGTCGATTCGTCGACCGATGGATCCGTCCCCGATGCTGTCTCAGCTTCGTCTTTATGACTCTCCATGACTGATGCAACCGCCTTCGTCCAGTTTGGAGTCGACTTTGATCGCTCCTCAGACTTGAACTTCCAGGCATAAATTACCACCAGACACTCAAATTCTTTCTCAAGCTGAACGTTTCGTCTCATGACGTCTTGGGACTGTTTGGAATCCATGAGAACAACCACCCCGTCGACAGGATTAACAACAATCCTGACCCATTCAAGCTCAGCCAAGTGCTTCCCATCCATTGGGTTCTTGATCTTTGATATGTTCTTCCGCAATCCCCAATTGTACTGCCATTCTACTCCACCCCAGCGGTTCCGAAGCATCGCTCGAATTCTCTTACCACCGGGCATCTGTAATGTCCGTGCCTCTGCCGGCGCGGAAATCTCAGACTCCTTACCCTTGGGATCTTCTTCTTTCCTTTTGCCACCGCCCTTCACCTCGGCCTTCTCTTCCTTGGTGTAATACTTACTCATCATCTTCCATTCTTCAGGAGTGAACTCCGGAGGTCTCGATGTCTTCATTAGCCTAAATCCATCCTTCCCGACAGGATACGGTCTTCCGGCCTTGTCGATTTTAACCTCCTTGCCATCGTCGTTGACGTACGTGATGCCATCCCCAGGTAGTCCAACTGACACGTGTGGAAGGTCGGACTTTACAACCTTCTCATCGCCCTTAGGGTGTCCATCTCCCTTCCCTTTTGAAGAGCTCGGTCTAGCATCTTCTTCTCCTGCATGATCCCCCCGATCTCCGGCGATTACCTCCGGGCCATCGTCGAGCAGTAGACCAGCGATCTGATCGACCTCATCGTCAAGCAGTCGCTTCTCGTCACTCTGCAGCAATTCAGGCTCGTAGTCCTCATCTTCGATCAGGCGGTCACGCGCATCCAGACCGATTGCATCGATAGACATCTCTATCCCTTCCAAGGTCTCGTTGGCAACCTTCTACTTCTGTTGTATTGGGAATGTCAGAGGAGATTTCAGAATCATCCTCTCCGTCTGATGTGGCATTCTCAACCGAGGTGGAACCTTTGCCTTCTTGATGTTCAGCTCTGCACCCGCAAATGCAGTAAGTGCCCAAGCACGATACTTGTTTGCCCAATGCATACCGGTGCTCAACACATATCCAGCAAATATACCAGTTTCCCCTCTCGGCTCGAACTTCTCCCTCTTTCCCCCTCGTGCTTCGCTTGGCTTGAAGTCCACTAGCGCACCAAAAGGTATCTTCTCGCCCTTGAACTCCTCGCCATGCAGCCTCATCCATGCACTCGATCCGTTCACCTCTTCGATGTTCATGAGATGGCACAGAGTGGTGATGGCCTGCACCCAATAACACGTGGGTAGACCGGCATGTACTAGACAAGCCGAAGTCTGGTCAATGATGAATTGATTTGTTCTTTCAGCAAGGGAATTGTTCTGCGGCCGTCCAGGCAGCGATAGGTCGTGGTTCAGCTTCAGCTCCACGCACGCATTGATCAGTTCCGGGCCGTCATCCGAATATACCTGCTTGATTTTCCTCCTCCCGCAGAAGTGCTTGATAGCCCTGACGACTGAGTCAGTGTCTCTTCTCGCGGTGGGATAAGCCATGATAATTCCGGTATATATGTCCCGGATGATGAGCGCATACCTGCCTTCCACTTCATGATCTCCTGATGCCGTCACAAAGTCGAACGTCACCAGGTCACCGAACGTCTTCACTTCTCTTTTGAATGCTCCCGTTCGCGATCTGAAGTGTCTCATCTTCGCCTTGACGCATGATTCGCAGAAGGGATTCCGGTACCTATGTGTAAGCAAATGAGCTATGGAGTTGGCGTCCTTCTTGAGGACTCCCACTTTCCTCTTTATTGATGATCCTTCGTACACGTCTACTTCGATTCCGGCATCTGGATCATCTTCGTCAGCCTCTTCCTCGTGAGCTTCGGCATCACCATGTCGATGCGGGACTGACCCAACATCTACAGGTATTTCCTCAGCCACGGGAGGCGGACGTACCGGACCGGCTCCTCCGGGTGGCCCGAAGTCGAATGCCCCGTCGTGGTGTTCGCCCTCGGCCTCTGCGGACTCACCGACAGCGGCGGGTGTGACGTCGTTCTCATCGTCACCTCCCTGATCTGCCTCGTCGTTCGTTACCATCGCCAATACTTCCGAAAAGTGCTCCTTGAGGTCGTCTATCGTAGGGCGATGCCTGTTACTCCGAAGTTTACCATCACTCACTAGGTACGGGATGTCGTCCTTGACCTGCAAGTGCACGAATCCCTGCTTTGGCGTAACCATGAAAGGTAGTTTACCAGGCATCCAGTGAAATGCATAACCCATCTTCATGCATCTCCTCCCCACTGACAATACCGTGGGTGTCTCATCCAATACATGCGGCTCGACAGTCTCGTCCAACTCGTCCACGACTATCTTGGCCACATCAGATGTGGAAGTGGAACCATTCGCGGTCTGGAACACGATCTCGTCGTCATCTTTCACGATGTCGACACCCAGGCTCTTCGCCTTGGCTCTTCCGATGAGATCATGACCACATCCGGTGTCCATCAACCATTTCACCCGTTTGCTGATGCACGTTGACATGGCGAAAACGTTCTTCGGCATACCATGCTGTTTCTTCCAGTCGACAGCCGATTCCTTGATCTCGTCCTTGTTCCGATCATACTCGAACATTATGCTGCTCTCCTTGGTCACCGGGAAGTAGTGCTTCTTATATACATCATCCACCACTTCTCTCAGTATCTTCGCACGTATCAATGATCGTTGGACTTGATAGGCTGATAATTCACGATGATCACTGCTTTTGAACTTCTTCTCGTCGACGTACACGTACTGATAAGGTTCATTCTCATTGTCCTCATAACCGTACCATTCCCCTTTTCGTTCCCATTGCCTTCTCTCGTCTTCGAGGTAGGTGATCTCCCCATTCTCGTCGACGTCGAGCTCTTCCTTGAACCACACCATTTTCTCGGGGATCTCGGACTCGCCAGACCATCTCGATGATTCGCTCATCGCGTCGTCATCGTGCTCGTGGTAGACAGTCTCGGCTTCGTCCGGTTCGACCTGATCAACGTCCTTCTTGAAGCTTTCCTTCCCTGCAGGAGCCGATTGCTTCAGGACTATCGCGGGCATTGCGATGGCCCTCCTCGCAATGGCAGGCGCTGCGGCTTTGGCGGCAGCCTTCGACTTGGCTTGCGCCTTGTCATTTGACGTTGCTGGAGCTGAATTGTTCTTGATGAGCTCATGCCTGTACTTACAAGCGCTTCCCCTATCGCACTTCCCCTTCTGAAACGCGAAGCATGCTCCATCATCTCTCTTTGGTGACGATGATCTGGACTTGGATTTGCCCTTTCCTTTCCCCTTGGACATGCTCTCCAACTTGTGCTCCGTCTTCTTGCTGTGGGAAAAAGTGCATTCATTTCCTTTCACGCACCCCTTCGCCGATTTGAAGTGGTACCAGCAGGGGTTATCCTTGCTTCCGCCCGGACTCTTGCCTCTGTCGCTGGCACCGTCGGACTTGCCGTTCTTGCCAGCGTGGCCCTTTGCCTTGGCCTTTGGGAGCACAGGAGCGGCATCAGGTCCACCGGGTTTCCCCTTTCTGCCCTTGCCACCCTGATTCTCCTGTTTGCCAGTTGCTGGAGCCGCATCCTTCCCGCCTGACTTCATCATCGACTTGACCGATTTCTCCTTCATGTCGAGCATCAGGTCTTCCCGATCTGCCTTGATCTGATAGTCGATCAACGCCAATAAGAATTCATACGTCTTCTGAGGATGCTTGTCCGGTAGTCTATGGTAGGCATTGAGGCCGAACTCCATCTTCTTGCTCCCTTTGATCTTCCTGTAAAGGATGTCTCTGAGAGCCAGCTTACTGGGTCTGTCCTCGCTCCTCATCTTCAGCAGCAAATCATACCATTTGTTCCTGAACATGACCAAGTTCTTGTCGCCAGGAAAGTCAAGGTTGAATAGATGCTCGATGTGGTAGACAAGATCCGTTCTATCGGAAGTTCTGAATGATTGCATAACTAATGCCACCAACTCTCGTCCCTTCACGATCACCCCTTGTTGATGTCGTAGTTCAGAGTGTCGTGTAGCATCGAGGTATACGTCCTTGGCTTCGTCAGGTGCTTGTTTCAGCATGTTCTGCATGCCCATGGCCATCTTAATATCTATCGTAGCAAATCTGTCGCCACCTGAATCGCTAAGCAAATCCAGGTCTGGGTTCAACCCAAGAGCCTGCTCCAGCCATTTCGTCCATGCGTCGGTATCTGGATCTGCACATGCGCTCAGAACATTCATCAGCAGTTGCATCTTCCAGGTGTCAAGTTGATGGATCTTTGGCCAGGCCGGAATAGATACTCTCTCGGCCTCTTTCCTCGAGATTCTCGGTCGATCATTCTTGATCTCTCGGTTATCTCTCGATCTCCTTCGTCTCCTCCGTGTCCGATCGTCTTCTTCCTCTTCTTCTTCCTCGTCTTCCTCATCTCCTTCGTCGTCGTCATCCTCATCCTCATCATCGGGTGGATCATCCGGAGGTCCTCCTCCGCCACCAGCGAGGCTCAACTGACGTCGACCCGCTCCCTGCCCATTCCCATTGGGCGGGAATCCACCGTAATCCAATGGGGGCGTAGTACCGTTGTTTCCCCCCTCCATCACCACCACCAGTCGTAGTAGTGGATTGTGGGACATGCCCAACAACCCCTTGCATCTGGGATAGGTGTACATCGATCATTGGATCACCGAAAGACGGAAAGAGGATCGAACCTGGCATCAGCGACGAATTAGGGATTTGATTTGAAGACGATGACGGGACTGACCCAGCCACCTTCTTGTCTATCCTATTCGAATTAGCCTGGGTTCCTCCCTCAGCGCGTTCACTACTGCTCGTTCACGATGTCCATCTTTGCTGCTGGAGGCTTCCTGTGTCTCCAGCTTCTTGTGTGCACGTAGTTCCTCGTTGTCAGCATCGAGTTGGCGTACAAAACTCTCTTCTTGCTTGAGCGTCGCCTCTCTTTCCTTCAGTTGTCTCTGAAGCTCATGCATCTCCTCGAGGTACTCATCGTACATTCCCTTAGCTGTCAATCTCCAGTACTCAGCCTCCTTCGACTTCTCGTCCATCGTGCACCGTTCCTCTTGTTTCTCTTCTTTGACCTGGGCTAACTCCAAGATCGCATCCTGACGATGACCACCTTCGACAGCAATCATCTGGTCCTTCATCGACACGTCGGACTCATACTGTTTGACGATCTCTTCTTTTTCGCGAAGCAAGCAATCTGCTCTCTTCGATTCCTGTTCCGCAAATACTGTAACGTCATTCAGCCTCGCCATCAGCTGTTCCCTGGAGTCCTCCAAAGAGTACGTCTCGGGGCGCTTGACGAGTGCATGCTCCAACTGTGATTTCAGACTTTGGACCATCTCCTCCTCGTTGAACTTCTCGATAGATGTAGAAGATTCTATGCCTCTGATCTGTTGCTGATAACTGATATCTGTTGTGAAGCCTCACGGTGTATCTGATTTGCACGTATAGCTGATTCCTGCGCGGCCGACTTCTCGCTTGCCATGTAGGATTTCATCAATGCAATCTCCCGCTTCTGCTCCATGATAGTTCCTTCAGCTTGCCTCATCTGTTGCATCATAATATTCGACTCCATGTCTTTCTTCTCCCCGTACTGAAATGCGTTCATTTCCACCTTGCGCATCTGTTGGGCTTCTTCCTCAAACTTGCGCCATGCCTCAGCCATGTGGTGTTGGTGGTGACTCACTAGATGTCCCGACTGCTTGCTGGCAATCTCGCATCGTCTTTCCAGCTCCTGGATCCGGATGGTGCTTCCATAGTCTTCTTGGTTAAGATTCGCCATTGCTGCCGACATTTCATCAAGTGTCTTCTGATATTCCCCGATCTCCACCTCCATCTTATTCTTCTCTTTGATCACGGCGCGAAAATCTGCACTGGTGGGTGATTTTGACCTCCCACCCTTCGATGTCGATCTCACGCCCTTCTGCGACGTCCGTGGTGTCGCAGGCGAAGATGATGATCTTCTCGGTGGGGATTCTCTTTTCTTCGACTCCTGATGAACATCGATCTGCTTCCATGATCTTGTGGGAGTAGATATGTCGCTGAATAGCGCGGAACCTCCGCTCCCAGGTTCGTCCTGTGAATCTGCAACCATATCCATCACCGCAGGAAGAGCCATCAATCCATTGGATCCCTCTGAGCTGCTGTTCCCAAAAGTTGCAGTACTTGGGCTCGCCGAAGACGCCATTGTACTGTGTATGTTATCGTTCCTTTATTGTCCCTGTACCCGCAATAAACCAGCTGTCTCCCAGTCCAGTGTAGAGCTGTAGTTACGGCTGATAACCTGTCAAGAGACGGCAAGGTGACGTCCCGTGGGACGCTATGCACCGAACCCTCAAGCTGTAATACCAACCACGTAGAAAGGTGTATACGGACGATGCCGTTATAGCCGAACCCGTGTAAACGTTGTAAGGGAGAAGGAATGATAGTTACAACAGTAGTCCTGACAAATGCAGCGCAAGCGAAGTGTTTTCGCTCTCAATGCCGATCACGTATGTACGCAGTCACACATCAGATCTTGAACCTCAATTGTGTCTTGAGCCAAATGGCGATCAATGGAACTTGGGAAGCAACACCAACAAGGACCTCAGAACAGCTACCCAATTTCGGCACGGGGCCTAGAGGGTTTTAACATGAACTATCTGAAACTCTGAACGCCGTGTTTGACGTTCTGAATATTACATCAATTGTGGATAAATTAGTTCCATCATAATAAGTTGATATTTCACTTGTTCCCATTAAAATATCTGTTCCTGTTGTCATTGAAATATTATCCAAAAATGAAACCGTTGTTAAATCAAATGATTGAATGGTATTAGTTGCTAAATATGCATTTTGAACTGCTAAGTTAGTATCAACGGTTATTAATGTTCCTCCGTTAGGTGCTAAATGATTGCTTCTTAATGCTCCATTAGTTTTAACATAAACATCATCAGCAAATAAATTACCCA
This sequence comes from Effrenium voratum, assembly GCA_963377175.1. Lineage (NCBI taxonomy): Eukaryota > Dinophyceae > Suessiales > Symbiodiniaceae > Effrenium > Effrenium voratum. The sequence goes on along the minus strand of CAUJNA010000191.1, from coordinate 331,484 downwards.
TAAAATCAGCAGTAGCAGTATTAAAAGTCCATCCGCTAGTAATATTAACTGCTCCGACTATGTTAGACTGAACAGCGGGGTCTCCGCAAATAAATCTAATTGAAGAATTAGCATCACTATTCCTCATATCAAAAGATGAAAAAGCACTAACATATCTATATAATTCACAGTTTGTATCAATTGTTAATTTACCATCAGTATCAATATTAACATTATCACAATTAACAGAAGCATTTGTATAAATATTACCTAAAATATCGATAGGCTTACTAAAAATAGTTTTATTCACTAATCCATCACACATCATAAACTGATTAGAAGCATTACTAACATCGCCAATAGAAATAGAAACAAAATCATTATGAGACATATATAAACCTTCTATAGCATCAGGTGTATATCTTCGTATTGAACCATTATTATTAAAATTCAAATATGAACCATTGTTAAGATTTACTGCCTTGTCAGTTCCTATAAAATCAACTGCATCAGTAAATCTCGATTTTCCGGCACAGTTTAAAACATAACCGTTAACACCAACAGCACCTAAACCGAATCTATCCTTAACCCACACACGTCCAACATTAGCATCTCCTATTTGCGTTTCCCATTGACCTCCTGCGCTACTCATCCACATTCTACCATCTCTATTAATATTGAACTCTCTATTAAACATTTGAAAAGTCATTTGCAAACCTAAATTAGGCGAAGGTGTAGTACTAAACTTATTACATATTATAGAACCAGTAGTCAACATATTTAAATTACTGTGTAAAGTTGTATTATCACTAAAATTAATAGCACCTGCTACTGATTGAGCGTTAGTATCTATTTTATCCAACTTTTGACCTAATGATGTATCCTGTGAATTATTAGTAGTAATTATTGAATTAATTGTATTTGTATTTCCTGTTATTAATCCACTTAATCCATCTGCTTGTAAAATATAACGATTATCTGAAGCTGTTTTATCTAAAATAGACGAACAAGAAAAAGTCCCACTTACCTGTAAATTACTTAATATTGTAGTATTATGATTTAATATTATTTTATCATTTTGAAAAGTTGAAGAATTATTAATTTCTACATCTCCAAAACCTCTTTGATTTAAAAACATAGTTGCTCCACTTAAATTTCCATAAATATAACTATCAAAATAATTATTATACATTTCATAAAAATTATTATAATTTCCAAAATTTGCTATTTTAAAAGTCGATGTTGTTGTTATATTATGTATTAATGTATTATTTAATATTGATGTATTTAATTTATCTGATAATAAATTATTAGTTGTTATTTTATTGTAATATAAATTACTATCAAATGAACCTGATTGTAATTGAGATATTAAATGAGAATTTGATAAAATATTATTAAAATTAGTTGATACCGTAGAATTTAAATTATTTATTAAATTTGTATTTGATGAAATATTATTAAAGTTAGATGACACAGTAGAATTTAAATTATTTATTAACTTTGTATTTGATGAAATATTATTAAAATTTGTATTTATTAAATTTGTATTTGATGAAATATTATTAAAATTTGTATTAATTAAATTTGTATTTGATGAAATATTATTAAAATTAGTTGTCATAGTAGAATTTAAATTATTAATTAAATTTGTATTTGCTGAAATATTATTAAAATGTGTATTTGAAGTTATTGTCAGATTACCTATTAAAAATGTATTTGAACTAATATTATTTGATAATACATTAATTTCTGTTTTGTTATATGTTTCAGTTATATCATAAAAATTAGCGTCTATTTGTTGCTTTGTGTAAGTGTTGGCTTGGTCTGCTTTACTATCTAATACTGTTTGAATGTCAGATTTACTCGCGTAAAGGTCTTCTATATCATTGACTGCTCCATCTTTTACTTGCCTAATTCTATTTGCTGTAATATCAAAGATATTCATTAAGTTTTTGCTCATAATATTATATTATTAATTAGAAAATTAATAATATCATATTTTTTATTTAATCATAAAATGTTACAGAATTTGAACGGATTTCAAGAATGCACTCATGAACCAAGAGCATATACATTCTCTCGGCCATTTTCTTTTCACTATATAATGTTGAACCATCCAACGCCTTTATTTTTATAACCATATTTGAGTTATTTTTAAGGTTCATACCTGTATAATTTGCACTTTCTAATTTTTGTAAATTAAAACCATACATAAAAGCGTGAGACCTGTAATCTTCTGCTCTAACTAAAATTGGTTTATCCGAACAATGCATAAGATGGGCGTACGCTTCACGAACACCTTGAATTTCTTGACTGGGTATGACTTGATTACCGACTACTAAAGAAGCTGATAAATCATATTCTGGGTTATAAATACCTACACCATTTGCTATATTCCCTAATGGATGATACATACGGTTATATTCTTTCAACAACTCTCCATAACCTCCAACATAAGTTTTTGCTGATGGGTTTGAAAAAGAAATAAACAATTTATTTAATTTAGATACATTACGGACAATTGTAGTAAATACTTCAGTTTCAGCAGATGCTGTTTGTTCTTGCATGGTTTCAGTTTCAAATGTAATTGGAAGAGAGCCAGTTTCTAAAATTTTTGCATATTCTGCGTATAAAGAATCGTCGAGGGTGTAAACGTTGCCTTTGAATAAAGGTTTTGTAACTGACCAAGTGATACTCGTATTTGAAGCAGTAAAAAGTCCTGTTCTAGTAACAATTGGTTTTAATACATCACTTGTTAAATATAATTCAACTGTTATTGGACAATAAGATAAAGGTATCCAGTTTTCACAAGTCTTAAAGCATTTTAAGTTTAAATCGAAATAGACATTAGCACCTTTACCCCCTTTAATTCCTCTAAAATTGTTATTGGTAACATTTCTAACGACTGCTTGAGTAGTAGAAGTTGCTGACGCATCACAAGTTAAAAACCGTCCATCGTGATTAAGAAGAGTATTTCCAAAACCTAATGCTTCATCAATTCTTTTTTCTTCTGATGATTTTAATACATCTTTCATTGTACTCGCACGAGAAAGAGAATTTAAATCACATACAATGACATCACCCATTAACACACGCACCCTATCAAAGAAACCGGCTGTATCAATTGGTCTGAGTTCATTACTTGCTGAATTATCAGTGTTGTTTAGAGTAAATCCTAATAATAGTGAAGGTAAGGACAACCATTGATTAGGTGGTCCAGTAATGTTAAATCTAATTACAGAGTTGGTATCAGCGGTATATGTTGAAACCGATGAAGGATAAAAGTTTTTACTTTCTTTTGACCGAACATAAGAACCGCCATCTTTTAATTTAAATCTTAAATTCTTCTCTACAAGGACATCATCTATTTCCAGAGTTTCCATCTTTATATATTTAATAATAGAAAATTATTATATTATTCTATTATTAAATTAATTTATTTTAAAGTGTGAGTAATCTATAACTTCTTTTTTAGAATTTTTATTTAATAGTTTTTTAGATTTATTTTTCATATTATTATGTTCAACCTTATAATTAGGTTCGCGTTCATCTTCTACAATCTTTTTAATGTCTTCATAACTGACTTTCTTTTTAGGATTTATAGTATTTTTTATATCATTATTAGGCATTATATATAAGACTACAAAATTTCCTTTACAGGTTCAATGCTTCTTGATACGTCCTTGCCAGTATCACCATATAATGAGTGTTGATGATTTGTTAATGGGTTAAAACCTCCTCTATTTGATGTTATACTGCCTCTATCTAAAATACTGACTATATCTCCAAAATTTCTTAGGCTTGTGTAGTTGTCATTGTTTTTGTTTGACATTGAAATAAAAGGAGCACCGTAAGTAGTTAATCTAATATTTCTATCAGGATTTTCTTTTAAATATTTAGCACTCGCACTACTACCCAATGAATGTGAAATAACTTCACTAATATTATGGTTTTCATCAAGTATATCGCTAATATCTCTATACCTTTCACTGAATGAACTTAAACCAAATGGAATTGTAATATCACTTAAAATATCATTAATATTTGATATAATATTAGACTTACCAAATGTTCCAGCAACATATAGTTTATTATTATCTAAATAATAACCTTTACCATTTGTATATGCTTTGTTTAATCCTTCTGTGTCAGATAAATTATTATTATATTTAGGTTTGAATAATGATTTTTCTTGTTGAATTTCATTAATTATTTTTCTATACATTTCGCTATGACCTTGATGAAGAGGATTGTATGATTTTAATTTCCTTCTTTTAAATAATATTTATATTTATTTTTCATATATAATTAAATTATAAAATTTCTAATTAATTAATATAATGAGATTTCGTAAAATATATATCAACAGTGCTTATCGTGATTTAAATGACAGTCAATCTACATCAGATTTTGTTATTAATTTAAGAGAGCAACAAGAATGCGGACCAAATACTAAAATGATTTGTCACGAAGTATCTATCGCTAATTCATTTTATCCAATTGAAGATAATTTAAATAACAGATTATATTTAACATTAGGAGGGATATTAATAGGAGCACCAGTATATTATTTTATTGTAGCACCTGATAAAGGTAGTTATGTAGGTAGTGAATTAGCAACCGAATTACAAAATAAATTGAATACTGCTACTAATGGAACTGATGGAAACAGTAATTTTTTTACTTGTAGTTATTCATTAAAAACAAATAATATAACTATAAGTTGTAATTATATTTCTTACTTTTTTATAATCCATACAGATAAAGAATTACAAACTAATTATAGTTTTGGTGTTGATTATGATAGAGATTATCCTAATAGTATTAATGACATTTTAGGAAATACTACTGAAAAAGTAAATAGTACAGCAGACCCGTTTGTTAGTGGATTTATATCATTTTTACCTGTTAAAAATATTTATATTCATTGTAATGAATTAAGTAACGGAAACCAGTTATGTAGTTTTGGTACTTCATCAATAATAAAGAAAGTACCAGTTTTAACATCATTCGGCAACCTCATATATGATAATGAACTAATTTTAAATGATGCTAATGATGTTAGTATGCGTTCATTGAATAGACTTCATTTTAGATTTACTGATGCATCGGGTAGAGTTTTAAATATGAATGGAACAACAAGTAGTTTTAGTTTAACATTTTTTGAAAGTTAGAAAAGCATATATTAAATATTTTAATATAAATATTTATTATATACTAATTATATGGTTAAAAATATTGAAATAGTAGATGTAGGCAGTGAAAATAATGAAGCACCTAAAGAAGTAGAAGACATTAAAGAAGAACCTATTATTAATGAAGAAAGTAAAGAAGTAGAAACTAATAATATTATAAATGAAGAAAATAATAAAGTAGAAGAAGAAGAAGAACACGAACCAAAGCAAGAATTAAAATCTAAAACATACTCAACTGAGAAAGTGGAGTGTCCAAAGTGTAAAAAATATTTAACAAAATACACTTTCAAATATCGTCATAACTGTAATGGAATACCAGTTAAAAAAGAACCAGACCCTAACAAAGTTGTTCGTAGAAAAATTATGCATCCAGAACAAGCAAAAGAATTTGAGAATAATGTATATGAAAAAGTTAAAGATAATATTCCAAAAGTGGATGAACAAGAAATAGAAAGAAGAGTAGAAGAAAGATTGAAAAAACATTTAGAAACAACTGCTAATAAAGTATTTGAAACTGCAAAAGACCGTTACAATAATATGAAGGTAGAGCGAGATAATAAAAATAAACAGAAAATTAATAATTTAGCAAGTAAAATTATTTGATAAATATATTTATAATCTAATTAGTATTATATATAATGATTATTGATAAGAAACAATTGCTTATGCGCCGTAGAGAAATTTATGACAACGTTGTAAATAGAATAACAGAACCGCAAAATAAAGACAAACCGAATATCAGTGATGTTATTGATAGAAAAGCAGTTTTTGAAACAAATAAACCCAAAAAGAAGAAGAAATATAAATCAACTCAACATTACTATTATGAAGGAGACAACAAGGCACATCAACCTAATTATACATATTTGAAAGACTTACAAGAACAATTAGAACGTCATAGCGCTAAAAAAGATTATGCTGTATTTCAAAATAAAAGAAGATATCAAGATGAAGCGCAGGCGTATTTTAACGAAATTCAAAGGTTGGAAGGTGAAAAGTTGAGACATCACCCATCAAGTGAAACAGGTAAATCATATTCAGAAATGGTTAAGAAGAAGAAAGGAATAATCAATCAATTAAGAAAGGATTTTAATTTTGATTAAATTACTTGAATTAATTAGATTAATAAATTATAATCTAATTAATTTTATATACCAATGAGATTAGACGATACACAGATGAAAACATTAAAATCTCAATTAAGATTAAGACCGTCTTATAATGAACTGATAAAGGACATTACAAAGGAAGAATATAAAAATAAGAATATAAGAGATGTAATAGACAGAAACGCTTATTATTTTCGTGATAGTCCATTAGGAACAGTGTATGATAATAATACAGTAGATTTGAGACAACAACGCTTTCAAAAAATGTTAGATGGGGAAAATCAAACAGAACATTTTGATATATCGAGAGACGATGAAATGGATGATTTAAGAGATGAAGCAATACAATCGCTAAGTGCCTCAATGGATGATGCCGAGGAACAACACGAACAACAAATCAGTCAAGTTTCAAAAAGAGTTAGTAGCGAACAAATAGCAGACCTACACCAACGAGCACAACGAGCAAGACAATTAGAAGGACAAGAGGGGAGAAGACCAAGTATCCAGTCAATGATGACCGCAAAATCAAACGACTCTGAAGACTTACCACCACTGGAAGAAATAACCACTGAAAGAATGACAGCAGAAGCCACATCAAAAGAATATGTTAAAGGCCTTGTAAATCGTCAATCAAAAGATGTAGCAAGGAAAGTGGCATCATCATTTGTCAAACAAATTTCTGAAAATAAAGCAAAAGAGTTGGAAGAAAGAAGAGAACAAACAAGGGACAGCGCTGACAGTTCATCCACAGTCCAACAAAGACAAACAAGAACACATAAGGAAACCATTGACTATTCAACTGATATAAACCATTGGAGAGGAAGCACAGTAAAAGAAGAAGACTTATTATTTCAATTACATTTAAGAGGAGCAGGACTTACTGAAGAACAGGAACAACAATATTCAAACACAAAGAAAAAGGGCAAAGGAAAAAAGGAAACAGGTAGAACTTATTTAGTTGGACTGGTGGAGAAACTCATAAACAGTGGAAAATGGACGACGAAAGTAAATGATGAATTGCTAAGAAAAAGAATGGAAGATTGGAGAGTTATGAAAGGAAAAGGTAAAGCAACAAAGGGTTAAATAAATCATTTATATATTTTATCAATAATTATATAAAATGATTAAAAACCGCAAGCACGAGTTAAGGAAACGCCCTACTTATGATGAAATGCTTAAACAAGCAATCACAAGCAAAATGAAAACAACAGTTATATTGAAGAAATACAAAAAAGATATGTTATTGAATAATTTTGATTTTGATAAAATGGATTTAATGAATTATAAAAATAAAGAAAGATATATGAACGCAGAAGTTATGATGGCAGACAAGGCAACACAAACGCTTAACAAAGAAAACAAGGCAACACAAACAGACCTACCAAATGATAAAGAGACACAAACTTATAATTTTGATGATATGACAAAACTATTAGGCGGTTCTTCAAAGAGTTTCAAAAGCAAATTGATAACCAAGGCTGAAGCAGAAGCAGAAGCATTTACATATGACCCTGATTTATATGATGATGACGATGATGATGATGATGACAAAAATGATGATGACATTGATAGATATAGAAAGAAATTATTTATGTTGATGAGGATTATAGAATTTATGATGAGGTCAGGTTTTAGTATAGGACAAATAGTAGCACATTTAACATACCACACTACATTAACTACAATTCAAGGTTCTGAGTTATTAGTTAATTTAACAATGAATTCATTAGTAACATCATACGATATAGCAACTGCTATAATGAATTGGTTGAATACAAATGTTAGTGAAGAAGTTGATTTAAACACAGAACCACCTGTTAGTGTTCATAGTTCTCCACCTATCACTGTTAATAGTTCTTCAACACATACTGTTAATTCGTCATCATCAGAAGAAAATGTTAATTATGAAATAGCTCCACCTACTGACATCCCTGTTCCTACTGATGCTGAAAGTGAAGATGAAGATAAGGATAAAGATAAGAATAAAGAAAAAAATAAAATAATAATAATAATGATAATAAAAATAAAATAATAATAATAAAATAAAAGTCTAATTGGAGGAAAATAATAAAAAGTCACTTAAAGAATAATCACCTTTTATATATAAAATATAATGCCGTCATATTTTGTTGATAATGGCGTGAAAATGACAATGACTAATGATATGTTTGATATGTTATGGAACAGTATAGGAAATGATGAATTTATTAGTTCAGAAACAAGCGACATATCATCAGAAGAAGAACCGAAGACAAAAAATGCTGAATGGAGAAAACAGGATAACGGATACTACAATAGGAAACCAAATGATGATAACTATTTTAAAACATACTATAAAGAAAAGACAAAACAAACATGTATTTGTGATATTTGCGGATGTCAATTGAGTTGTAAATCAAATTTATCAAAACATAAGAAGTCTAAGAAATGTCAAAAGCATTTAGTATAATTGTATGATATTATTAAAAAAATAATATCATGTAATTTTTAAATTGTTTGATATTATTCAAAAATAATATCATGTAATTTATAATGAGTAGGAAATTAGATAAGGATGAAATTTTAAAAAAGATATATTACAATATTGATGAGGGGTTCGGTTCTGTTAGAGATTTATATGAAAAAGCGAATAAAGTTGAAGCAGGTTTTACATTAGATTATGTTTCTAAATGGATGAAATCTCAACCAAACAAGCAAACAAGAAATTATAAGAACTACAATTCATACACGGCACCTTTTCCAAAATATGAATTCCAAATTGATTTAATGGTCATGTCAAGTTTGTTAAATGACGTTGGGGAAAACCAATCCTCGCGAAGTAGTCGCGAAGTTGGTAAAAACCAATCCTCGCGAAGTAGTCGCGACGTTGGTGTTGATGTTAAAAATCAACCTAAATTTGGTTTTGTTTGTATCGATATTTTCAGTAAAAAGTGTCATATAGTTCCAATGGAAAATAATGATATTGATACTTTTTTCAATGCTATGTTGGAATGTTTTAAAGTTCTAGGCTATCCACTTAGTATATATAGTGATGATGAAGGAGCATTAAATAGTAAGAAGATACAGAATTATTTGAAAGGTGAAGGAATTGAATTAATTATTACTAAAACTCATGCATCACAAGCGGAGAGAATGATTAGAACTATTAAGAAAATGATTAGTGATAGACTTCGTCATCATAAAGGGTCATGGGTTGAAATGATGAAAGTATCACTGAAGAAATATAATAGTAGTCAAATACATAGTAGCACACAAACAACACCAAACAAAGCACACGATTTAGACAATGTTTTAGATGTTAGAGCAAACCAAATACTGAAAGAAAAGCATAATAGAAAGTATCCAAATGTGACTGAGGGAGATTCTGTTAAAGTTTATAGCAAAGGTAAGGGAAATTTTGTTTCTAAGAAAGAGAGCCGTTCCGTGTGGAGTGAGAGAAAATATAAGGTAATACTTGTAGGTATGGATTTACTTAATAATCGCTATTATAAATTGGATGGATTAAGTAAAAAATACAATAGGCACGAAATTTTATTGGTTAATTGAATAATGTCCAAACGGTAAACTGCTACAATTATCTAACCAATATCTTTTATTATCATAATTACTAAGCGAATACTTAACTTGATTAATGCTATATATTTGATGGTTTTTTGAGCGTATAGTGTTAAATTCAACTTTATCCTTCAAATCACCATTTAATGTTTCTTCATACTTGTCATAGTTTAAACAGGTCGCCACTTTATGTTTAACAATGCCTTTACTCCTCTTATGTTCTTCATCTTCTCCATACACTTTATAACAATATGATTTAGGTTTCAAACCTATGAAGTGTGTCATTATTTTCCATTTAACTCATCCTTCATTTTCCCAAGAACTTTTTTATTAGAAGCATTATAACATTCATGATTTTTAGGATAATCTGAAAAATCCATATGTTGATTTATATGTTTAAAATCTGTGTAAATATCAACAGTTTCAACATGGATAATAAAACTATCAGTGTCAGTATATGCTAATTTTATTTTATCGTTATATTTAGGTTTTAATACATCATAATAAAAAGAATACATATGAATTTTAGAATAATCTAAAATTGATAGACCCATATAAATAGGTTTATCTAATTCTACCATTGCCTTTTCAAGTTCTACCACCACTAAATCTTCATTTATAATGTGTCTATGTTTGTATGATGGTTTATTTACTAATTTCTGGAAGCGTTCAGGTGTATTGATTAGTCTGAAGTCATTGTGATTACGAACGTTTTCGAGTGTTTTTCCATATACAGCGTTATTTAATAATTTGAATAAATCTTTTTCAAATTCAGTTTTAGCATTCTTTCGTTTTTCGGTGTTGAAATCAATGTATGGTTTTAAGAAATCTGCTTGATTAAAACTAATTACCCTATGGACTTTCTTTAGTTTTAATCCATGCTCTAAATAATACTTCAATGCTGATATATGTAATACATACTTTTTCTTATCCATAACATTTAATATTAGTTTATTTGTTTTTTCATCAGATGCATCTTTTCCATAATATTTTTTATGTATTTCTTTTTGAACTGGTGAAAGCATATTCTCACTAACACTCATAATTTCTGGTGCTAATGGATAATCTCTATGTAAATCATGTAATTCTTTTGGATATTCTAAATCAACTTCTAAAATATAGCCTTTGTCATCATCATCGCTATAACTTAATACTTTCTTCTCATCCATCCTTGAAAAATACCAATTGAAATTATCAAACGGTAGTTTTTTACTCATAGCCAGACCATACAAGTTATTAGCATCTAAATAACTTATATAACTTGATGGTTTTGACAAGTCATATTGTTCATTCATGTATTTATTATTTGCTTCTACTTTTTTATGAGCACATTGAGTCATCCCGCCACGAAGACCTTTTTCAATCATTTCATACATATCTTTATTATGTATTTGTTGAAGTCTAACACCAGTCAGAGATAAAAAGGCAGACCAAGAATAATTAGGTAATGTTATGTGATGTGCAGGGTCTAATCCATAAAAATTTAAGCACATATCCCTAAAGTTTTCAAACACATCACTAAGCAAATAAACATCTGTCATCAAATATAAATCATGGTATTCACCTAGGTTTTTGATATTGAAATTATCCCATATTACTTTTGCCCTTGTGTGTTGTGTATCTGTTATACCTTCTTCATATAATTTACTGTAAAAGTCTTCTATATTCGGTAATTGCGATTCATTGAATTTATCAAATGAATTCATGTAGTCGTAAGGATAAACTCCTTTTTCAGTTAATAAGTCTAAATCGGTTTTATTTCTAATATATGGATTTGCTGATGAAAATCGGAAATTATCCTTCCAGTCATTCCGCTTTTTATATATAGGTTTATCATGTTCATCTTTACCTACTATGTCATATTTATTTAACTTAACTAATTTATCCAAAGATGCTGAGAGAAAAGCCATGCTATCTTTAAACTGTAATGAACCAAATGAAAATGTAATAAACTTTTCGCTATTTTGTGCTATTACATCTATTCTCTTATTTTCGTTCAATTCCTTATTTATTTCATTTGCTTTGCCTATTATTAAGTGAGAGTCATAGTTTTTTAAATTATGAAAAAATACTGGTATCTTGAAATATCTAAATGAATAATCCAAATTACATTTTTCGTGAGCACAACCTCTATACTCACCAGTAAAATGACAGTGGTCACGAACTTTTGTATCTTCTGGTTTAAAATTCTTATTACATATTGAACATACAGTAGCTTTTCTAAATTCTGCTTCTTGTTCATCTGTAATATCCATTGGTTTATTAACATTCATTTTATCAAAAATATCTTTTTTAATTTCTCTTAATTTATTTACAAAGTGGTCTAAACAATCCTCTCCACGGTATAAAAAAGGTTGACTTGTATTATCAATAGAATTTACAACATTCAACATATAACCGCATGGTTTATGTTCCTGATACGTGCCCTTGATGCCATTATTTGAATTTACAGTTATACACTCAAAATCTCCATAAACAACAAATGGACATTTTAATTTTGTATTGTATTTTTCAAATTCAATATAACTACCTTCTTTTGGTAATTTAAACTGTTGTCCATGTGTTGCCATACAACCAGTTTCATAATGTTTTGTTAATAAATCCTTTCTAGTAAAGGCATGAGAACAATAATGACAATAATGTTTTGGTTGGTCATTTTTGTTTGTTTGCCAGTTCATTAAACGACTTAGACTTTTAATAACTACATAATGATTATTATTATTGATTTCAATTTTCAAAAGGTTTATTTGATGTTTAGCATCTCTTGTTTTAGTTCTGTAATCAATTATAATTTTCTTTTCATTCAAAGTATCATCAATTTCATAAACATTGATTGAAACTAACTTACTATTATTTTCTTCAAACCTTTCAATATCTTTATTACCAGTTGGAAATTTAACACCTTCCCAGTTTAAGATATTGTCATTTAATTTGTTGTAATGGAACATTTCTTGGGAATTTGATTTATTAATTATATCAAACACTACACTTTGAACACTATATTTAAAACATTTGTTATCTTTGTTTTTGATATTAATACATGCCTTTTTTAGTTTAATCCATTCTGGTAAATCTATATAACTACCCGCCCTAGTTGGGTCATATTTGTCATAATGGATTGTTATTGATAATATCTTTATAAATTTTAAATTAGATGCTGAACCTTCTAACTTTTCTATGTTCAATAAAATCTCTTTGATTGATTTTTCAATTGCTTCATCCAAATCGGTTTCATTATAAATGTTTGACCTTGTAGCAGGTAAATTATAAAGTATCTCTGTATGTTTTATTACTCCATCATCATCATAATAATGATAAAATAAACCTTCTGCCCTTATATTCAGTTTCATAGCTCTATTAGTTTTCAAAAAGGTTAAAAGTCTATCTTTTTGGTGGTGTATCATTGATAGTGCCTTTTCACCTTGAAAATGTTTATTTACTAGTTTTATAGAATTAGCATAACTTTTGAAAGCTGATTGTTGGTCTGTTACTTGGAATTTATTTTTGATTGCATATTTTGTCATTGCATTTTTCATTCTTTGTTTTAGGTATGTTGAGCGCAATGTTTTTGTTGCATAGCTATTATACTCATTAGTTCT
>CAUJNA010000191.1:180544-315544 GCA_963377175.1 Effrenium voratum | reverse complement strand
CCAGCTGGCTGCTTGGGCGCCAGGCCCACCCTGCTCAGGACCTTGCAGCACTTGCTGTTGCGGTTGCCGGGGGGGGGGGGGGGGCAGGCTGGAATAGGTGAAACATGCAACCAGCTGAGCAAATGTGGAGAATGCGGCCTGCCAGCCTAGCATCACGGTTGCCCAACTCAGCATCCGGCCTTGTGCTCGATTGATCTCACGCACTTCCGAGCGTTTCGGCGCCACATGCTCGTAGACCTGAGGCATCCGGATATCTCGAGTGCACACTTGGCCTCCCCATATGTATCAATTTTGCTCTTCGAATAGGCCAAACTTAAGAGAGTCATTGTCAGACCACTGCCGCTCTGTGGCTAAGCCTCCGCACACGGCTTCGCCAGCCCTTGGTGATGCCAGGCAGCTCAGAATGCTCAGGCCTCGGGCGCACTCTTCTGAGGCAGTCATTACACGCAGTCATTACACGCAGGAGCCGCCAGCAAAGTACGTAGGCCAAAGTAGACTCACTGATAGCGGTGAACTTGAAAGCAGCAGCTCATGTCCTGAAATGGCGCATGCAATCGGATGTTTCGAACACAACACACAAACTAAATAGCCCATGCGCATCCATGCGCAGCAGTGCTGCACGCCTTTCTGACCCAAGACATGAGCTAGCTGACTTGTGTAGTGTAAAGCTATTCATGTGCGTGTCATGCTTCCTCATGTCGCCTGCTGGTTTCCAACTGCCACATGCATCATATCATGGACAAGCTGAGCTTTTTCTGTGACTGTTCGATCATCATGCTTCTCAGTCGCTACCTTCTAGGAAGAGAAACTGGTTCGACACGCAATGGCAATACAAGGCACGCTCACTCTTCCCTGTATCAAATTGTCATACGGGTGAGCGAAGAGCAAGCATCAGTTTAAGCAGACTTGCGCTGCCACTTATCAAGCATTGCTCTCTTTGAAGCATAGATGAAGAGCGCGTGGAACGGATGAAAGAGGGAACCCATGCTGGAATGGGATGGTGCGGCCTTGCGATTTTACCTTTTTGGCATGGCAGGCCTAAGAGAACCACCCCGGTCACAATGCCAGGCCGAATCCTGCGAAACTTCACAGCCCAAGGGGAACGATCTGCAGCTTGAGGCCTGGACAGGCGTCTCAGGCCCATGGGCATGATGACAGGGTGCTCCTGAGTGAAGTGCAAGCCCAGACTTTTCTTCGAGCCGATGCACTTCAAAGAGATTGGGATAGTACGGCTGCATCGCTTATCACAAGGCCCAGGCATTGCGCAAGCAAATGTATAGAACAAAATGAGCTCCATCAAAGTGACCAAGGAAGCCCGCGACTTCAACAATTCCTGCAAACACAACACAACCGCTTAAATAGTAAGCTACAAACCAGGATGGGAACGCGATCATCTGCATGAGACGACAAGTAACTGGGCTGTCCTCAGATCCCCTGCCAAAAGTTTAACTTTTGGTGAGTTGAATGCAAACCCCCGCTAAACGCTAAAGACCTAAAACATCAGGGGGACGGCTGGGAACCGCCAAGGTAAAGCAGCGCCGTACAGTCTGAATTCCCAGCTGCGAATGATCAATCGGGCATACAACTTGTCTGAACACACATAATGTGGTCTGCCCCTAAGTGTTGGCAAACACATGTGGGACAGCTCATGAATCTGTAATTAGGTAGAAATGGTAGAAGTACAAAGTATAGCATGTGTGCCCGCAGTGATTGCTTTTGCACGGGGCCTCACCTACCTCGGCCGCCTGGACGGACTTCCGAACTTCACTGGGAAAGCATCTCCAACTACATTTTGTCGAATTTGCAGGCCACCACACCACACAGGCATACACAGACTATCCCTCTTGCATGATCTTCCAAAGAGCAAAGCAAACATGCAACTTCCAGACCCCGCCTCTGCGATTTGTTTCTTCATCGTCTCGCCTGAAATGCCCAAGCTCTGTGCCAAAATTTACAATTGGCAGCCCCGACTGGCGCATTTACTCTGCCATGACCGTCCCCATTGCCAGAAGTTACCTAGCAATATGGACAGCCACCAGCCAGACGGATGACCGCAGCTTCAGCTGTCAGCCATCCGTGTCTGAATGCAGGTGCCATTAGGTGCCAACCAAGTGCCCGGCTAAAATTCCCGTAGCTCATGGCCATTCGAAGGTTTGACTCCTGGATAGAACTTTCAGCACGGCTCAAAAGCGGTCTGTGTGAATGTCGCGGGCAGCTTTCCCGCCATCCTTCTCAAACTCGCCCTTCTGCATCAACAGCCAGTCCTCAGCACGTGAAAGCACGCAAAAAGAACAAGGCACGGAGCATGAACTAGCTGATTGAATGGCTGAAACGGTAAACGAAACACTACCCATTTTTGGGCAGTTCCCCTAGTGCCCTAAGCTCTCAAGCACCGGGTGCCAGGCGCTTGGCGAGTAGCGCCGATTATCTTCCATCTGCAGCATGGTGGCTAGGGTGGGCCTCAGGGTGTGTGCGGGGATGGCCTGGGGACTGCGGCGTGCGCAACATCAACCTGGAATGTACTATGAAATTACTTTTTTTTTTTGTTCTTTTCTTTTCTTCGATGCCTTTGACTTGCACACAGCAACTAATGCTACTTCCTCGCCCAGTCAACTAGTGAGCCGACGGGCACACGCACCTGCCAAAAGCACAAAGCAAACTGTACGGTTGTAGTACGCGAAGCGAGTCCTTGCAGCTCCGCCATGCCGTACAATGTTTACTTTTGCGGGGCTAAATCAGGTATATCTCCAAAAATCGACGTTAGAGCTGCTATGCGTGCATTATATTTTTGCCTGCATGCAAACGCTTCTTTGCGGGTGGTGTGCGTGCGAATGCACAGGGTGCTTCGCCACAGTTGTGCGTGCTAAACCAAAACGGGGTTTTGACAAGCTCATTCTTGCGGCAAGCACCTAAATCCTAAGCTGGTCCGATGGTCTCTGGTGGGAGGTTGCGATGTTTATCAGCCCCGCAAATCAATATCACCTGGCACCCCAATAATAAGTACATGGTGGGTTCGATGGGGAGACCACAAGAACCCAAATACATTCACACACAGGGCTCCAATTACTCCGAAAGTGTAGGATGTCTGGCTGGTTTTGGCGTGATGTTCCGAGGGAGGGTTGGGTTTGGGGCCAATGCTTGGTTCACGGTTCCCAAGCACAATCGTTGCCGGGAAGTCTCACCTTTCTGACCCAAGCCGCTCAATGAAAGCATCCATTTTAGACTGAGGCCGTAGCTGCGCTCGGAACACTGAAACAAAGCAGTTGCCGCCAACTGTGAGCCGGAATCAGATGGAGCAAACTAGGCAAGGCAGGCCGCAATACAGAATCGGTGCAATGATTCCAGACAGCAGCTCCCCAAAAGGCTTCTCATCGCATGGTTTGCCATAGTGCTTGCCATACTTTGTTTCCTGAAACAAATTCTGTTCCGCAAATTTCAGGAAGAGAGGAGCTACCTCCGCCAAAGCCACCCCCCCAAATGAATAAGCACCAACCCTGCCCAGCCAATCAGCGTGAGCCTTATTCAGCCTTGTTAAGCCTTACTAAGCCTTGTTAAGCCTTAATAAGCCTTATTTACTGGTTATCGAATGTGGCTTAATAAGGCTTAATAAAGCCCAAACAAGCCCTGCCATTTCGGCAGCCTAAAGGCCATGGTCACACCGCAACTGCTCTGCATGTGTAGCGCCATTTAGGGGCCCCCTCTGTTCAAAAGGGGTGAGAGCAGGTGCGGTCCCAAAAAACGCCCCCGGGATGCGTGGTTAAGCCTTATATATATATATATATATTTTTTGGGGGGGGAGATTCAAAATTGCGCTATTTGCACAATTCTGGAGCTTCCACCCCCAAAAAAATAGCACGATTTACAGGAGCCCCAAAAAAGTGCTGAAACAGGGCCCGAAAAGAAGCCCTGAAGCCTGTGCGGCGCGTGCCCGGAACACGTGTCATCTCACTCTCTCATGCTTCCTGAAACCTCAGTCAGTTGAGAAGGAGCGTCTAGCCCTTATTCTTTTGGGGGGGGGTAGCTTTGGGGGGGTAGCTTTGGGGGGGTAGCTCATCACTACCTGAAAATTTCGGCAAGCCCTCATAGACTAGCGGGGTCACCTCTCCAAATTCCTGCCACTTCAGCCTGCGCCTTTTAGCCCGCGCCACGGCGGCTCCGCAGCGTGGGCGTCGGCCGCGCCGGCGGTCGCCCCAGGCGCGGCCCGAAGCGCTGGACCTGGGGCCTAGACAAAGAGGCGCCAACGGCAAGCTGACGCCGAAATGGGTGTGGGTCAAAAATAGGATAACCCCAAAATGGAACCCTGCCAAATGGAAACAAGGACTAACACCTGCGGTTTTTGTGGTGGCTTAATTTTGACCCATACCCAAATAACAAACCACCTAAATACAGGCAGCCATGCTCAAAGACTGTGCGTTTGTTCGAGAGAAGGCCACTGTCTGAGGCGGAACTGGTTGTGCAATCCTAGCCCCAGAATTGAAACAGAGCAAAACAGTTCCGGGCCGCCTTTAGCAGTTGCAGGGGAGCGCAATTGAACCGGCAACATAACTTCGGACAAATGTCCATCCACCGTGGCAAAAAGGACAAAGAAGGACTCCATTCCGCGGAGATCAAAGGGCAGAAGCTGATCGACTAGCGCGTCCGTCTTCCACAGCTCCCAGCAAAATCTGCACACACACCCACACACACACACACACCCGAAGATGAGGCCTGGCGAAAAAAAAAAGACCTTGCTCAAAGAGCCAACCAGAAATTCACCGCCTGTTTGCCATGAGCTAGAGGTGGGGAGGGCCTATGCCAAAGACATGAAGCCAGCGAGCGCTTTGCCTCTGCAGCAAGGGCTCGGTGTGGCTGTCGCTGGAGGCACTGCCAGTGGGCAACCTCAATGACTCAATGACAAACTGGCCGGAGTAAACGCTCCTGTTCCAAGAGCTTTGCATGTGGACCAACTGCCACCGGGTCAGTGATATCAAGGTCACAGGTCTCTTGCTTCAATCCCGGCTCAGTGAGGCAGTCGCGCTGGCATGTCAAGCCCTTCTCTTCGAAGAAGACGTGCAAGCGAGCCCTGCTCTCCCCAAGTGCCATGTTCAGGATCTGCCGAGGACACCTAAGCATAGACACCAATCATTTTTGACCCAATCACTTCAGCACCCACTTCCAGTTGCCAGGTGACACAAGCAGCGGGTGTTTCCTCCACTTCTCCAAGCTTGAAGAAGAGCTCCTAAGCGGAACTCACGCTTCGCTCGGTTCCCATGTCGGCGCAGCTTTCTGTCTGATTTCCATTGCTTGAATGTGCACAGTCTGAATTTGGTTGAATTGCCGGGCGTGCTCTGGCGTCTTGCACCTGGTGATACGCGCACTCCTCTCCAAATAGTTGAAGAGCAGCAGAGTTTCTTGCGAGTCCCCCTTTTCTGCGCTTTGCCCTGTTGCTTTCCAGCTAATCCCGCCAAGACATAAGGAAAACAGGTCAAATTCGTGGTTGCAAAGGTGGGTGGGGGGCTAAGATCGGTTGACTGACATTTCCTGGCAAACTTCATCAGCGCTGCGCAAGTCTGCAAGGCTCGCTATAGTACAGCATCCCAAAGGAACAAGTGGCCAAGACTTTTGGGCCACTGTTGCCAAAGAGGAGAATCTACCACAAAGGCTCTTTTTTCACTTCGGCATGTCACCGACAAGCTCAAGCAAACATCATGAAATGCCTTAGAGTTAGAGTTGGCGGCTGGGGTCAGAAAACGCAGTCGAAGCAAAACTGCACAAAGCCGTAGCTCCCTCAGTGCTTTGCGATGCCGGCGGAGAGCACTGCCCCATGTTCCAGCAGAACCCTCAGCGTTTGGGCAGCGGCCTCCTGCATCTCCAGCAAATGTCGGGTCGCTTCTGCCGGCGACTCCTTGCTTTGCACCGCCTGCAACCGACGCAGGCTGATTAATGGCATGTGACATGTCACACAATGTACACAAATAAATAGTTAGATTTCACCAAGGCTTTGGACTCCTTTCAATCTCGAGGGACTAGCGCGAGTGCACGCCAAACAAGTCAAAGCAAGGCAGCCGTGTTGGCTTTTCTGCGGGATCCTCTTTGTAGCCCCTTTCATTCCGGAGAAAGATAAGTCTTCCATATCTTCACGCTTTGCATCTCAAATGATACTGACTGAATGCGAGCCACACGCGCATATTCATAAACACATCTTCCATGTTGAATGCCCCTTCGGGTTTGCCCACCCCTGATTCCCACCACTTGCCTTTTGGGCACAGGGTTACATGATGCCAACCCTGCAAGCTTGGCTCATACACATTCCGTCAACAATGCGAATACCGGATCTCACCATTCCTTGATACCCCTCTTGTTGCAAAGATGAGCTTCCCATCACGCACCGTGCCAAAAGTCCAACACGATCGGTGTCATAAGTTAGCCAACTTAGATGTTCTCGATCACCAACCCTGCCTCCCGCAACATCGCAGCATGCTCTACTGCGAACTTGTCTAAGATTGTGTGGCCTCTCCTGAGCTGCAGCTTCATGTCCTACGCCCGGATGCAAGGAAGTGCTTGAAATTGCTACTGCCAACTCCCGCCCAGAAAGTCGAGACTGGTCTCTCCCTCCCTCTCCTTGCCTCCCTGCCTGCCCTTCCACACACTCACACACGCGCAAACACGCACACACACACTCACACAGCACCTGTTCAAACGCAAATCAGGGTGCTCATCGATGGACTTGTTCGCATTCACGCCGCCTTCCAAGCATCGCTCCACCTCGTCAACGTCCATGTGTTCCACGGCCTCTACCAATTTCTCCTGCGAGGCACGGCCTGCATGGCAAACATGTACTTGCACTATAACTGTTCGCCTTCAAAAGCCAGCCGCCAGCCAGCCACCAGCCAGCCACCACCACCACCACCACCACCGCCGCCGCCGCCGCCTCCACCACCACCACCACCGGGTTCTAGCATATCCAAACACAAACAAAACCAGGTCACAAACACACACGCACAAACACGGCCCGTAACCACAAACTCAACCACACACACACACAAAATGTACAACCACATAACAAACGTGCACACCAAACACACACACACAAACACAAGCACAAACTCAGACAAACACATACTCACACAAACACAAACAGAACCAGAGAGAGACGGAGAGAGGGGCACACAAACACGAGCACACACACAAATGTACAAACACGTACACACACACACACATGCCCAGGACAACAAACACATTGCCCGTGTCCTGGGTGAGCTCTCCAGCATCATCCCCAAAAGCCAGGCCGCAGTTGCCCATCACGCACGATCCAGGGATTCAAAATCTACTCTTTGGGCTGATAGCCAGTTGCCGGCAGTGCTGGCAGTGGATAGTTGTTTCTCAGCTCACACCCCAACTACCAACGAGCAGACCCTTGGAACAGTAAGTAGCCATGAATGCCACCACTACAATCACACTCAGCAGGGAGGCAGTGGCTGCACACGTGACACTACAGCCAGCACTTCAACCATATTGCTTCTACCTAGGTGTGGGATATACAGTCACAATGCACGAGTCCAGAAGAGCTCATGATGCCAATGCAGCCAATTCAAGCAGAATTCCACGATTTGCCGGTTCACCTTGCCAAAATGTTTGGTGATTTCTGCATGTCCCAGCATTGGACGGAATAAGGCAAGCAAAGCGGATCACATCTGCCAGCGCTATGGTTCTACATCCAGATGCGGCCACGGGTCCCGCCACGCCGCAATCTCATTGGGGTCCACTTCACACATGATCCGGGTCTCCTCCACCTGAATGAACCAGCGCGATCAAATCAATTCCAAGAAATCGACTAGTGTGGTTTATTCAGGCCTGGGAATCAAGCATCTTCTTTTCACATGTCCGATTCCGGCCTTTGGGGTTTCCAGAGGCTCCTCTTCAGTCTCCACCAACTTCGGCCGAAGTTCTGGCTGTTGAGCGGGCGGAGTAGCCTCACCTGTCGCACAAGTCGCAGCGTTGCAAGAATTCGTGCGCGCAAATCGAATCAAATTGACGAGTTTGATGGCCATCAACCACTCACCATCAACTGGTCATCCACATGGCCTGCTTCACTCTCTGGTCTTGCATTGTCGCCTGGCGCAAGTCAGCGTCCCAGGCAAACTCGCATTGGGTTGAGTGAGCGTAGTAAACCAAGCAACATGAAACACTGCAACATACTGCAATCCTAGCTGCCCAAGGTTTTCAAAGGCACCTGCAACCTTTGCTTTACAAACACTTGAAGCATCTTGGGTGTTCAAAAGCACTACGGCCTTAAACAAAAAAAACACACAGAAGAACATATAGTGCATGCTATCCGGGTGCCGTGCCCTCACACAACCAATTAAAAGTGACATCATTCATTGAGACACAGCATGACAGGACGCAAGCTTCGAATAGCCGATCCATGTCCATGACATCCCACGGCACCGAGTCTTGGGACCTGCACTCACCACGGTGCTTGCACGCAAGCTTGCAGGGATCGTTCAAGCGCGTCCCAGCATAAGAAAGAGACATGGCCATGGGTCAAAATCCCGTACCCCCAGTGAACATCCCAATCCCCACTAAACTAAACTAAAATGGGTGGTGCACCTACCCCAAAATGGTACCATTGGTTTGGACCCACAGCCACATGGCTAGTGAGTGGTGCGAAAGCACGTGCCCATGCAACCGCATGTCCACAAATGAAGCCAGCTGCCAACCTCCAGTGCAATGCCGACCTCGTTGGGCTCCTTCCTCAGCAGTGCCTCGTTGATGTGAGTTACTGCAGTGGCTGTCTTCATGCAAAAGAACCCTTGATACCGGGGATGCAAGCATTACCGCCCTTCTTGACTGGAACTTCATGGTGCAAGCCCTTTCGCCTTTCATCGCCAGGCCATGCTCAGGTGCGAAATATCTTTCGGTCGACATGTTCGATGGCATCTCAAGCGACATGCTTGGCACACGTTTTGGATCTCGACTTGCGGAAGAGGCTGGCATGGTGGGGGGCTTTCCCATGGCCACCCTCTGCCTCCAGGCACTGGGTCAGGAACCAGGCCTAGAAGCCAGGCACCACGTCCTGGCCGAGAAAATGGCAGCGTCTCTCATGCTTTCAAATTCGACCAGTTCTAACTGGATTAGCAAACTGGAGGAATGAATGCTGTGCTTTGTGAATGCTGGAGTTCTCGCCATGATGCTTCCAAATTGCCTCAATCGCCCTTTCACGTTTCTGTCTTCCACGTGGTTTTCTCTTCCTTGTCCCTTGATTTCGTTCAGGAAATTGGCCCGTTTGCCGGGAAGGCCAAGCAAGTAAGCAAGAGGGCCTGGTAGTCACTGCATCCCACTGGTGGATTGGTGCATCAGAAAATCTACGCCTTGCTTTGGCTGCCTGCAGCTTCTGCAGGGTCATTGCATTTGTTGCATTCTCCGATATTCTCCGCTGGCTCACAACAAGGTAGCTGGAAGAAGCTAAGAGACACTGCTGGCACAACCCCAGTCATCACACATGCAGTGGAAGTACCCGGTCCTGTGCCCTTGCCTGAAGGCAGCACACACTCACATGTCTTATCGCGATGGCTCAGCATGTGGATGCTCTTGCGGGATACCAGGAAGGACAAAAGGTTTTTTGAGCAAAGTTTGACCATCAAAGTTTGATGTGTGACATAACTTTGACGACGTCTGCAAAAGGCAAGTTTCTGACCTCGCAAACTTCAGCCATGGAGCCGCAAATCCCGCCTTTGCCAAAGCCCTTGCGCCCAAATGGAGTTCTGCGCCTGACGCTGCGATGAATGCGCAAATATGCAACACCTCAACACCCCTGAGCACCTGAGATCCCAACGGCAACGAGGCCTGCACATTTCCTTCCATGCGCACAGCTCGGACTTGAAGCGCTTTGCTTGATAGCCCGTCCTTGCTCATCGGCGGCGTCGGCTCCAGCCACCTGACCTCACAGTTCAGCTGCCAAGTGCGTCTTGACTCTTCGCACTGAGCTGCCAGCTGTCCGGAGCTTGGTCCGGCGGGCGCCTGGGCAACCCTCCATGCTTCATGCATGGCTTCCTGGCTTTCTCCTCCTTTTTGTACCCATAGGGCTCCTGGTAGCCCAGTGGCCAGCAGAATCAACTTGCTGGAAGCCACCAAATGGACACCTCCAGGCTTTTGAAGTGCTGAGCCCTGCGCTCTGTGCATTCTTCCGTGCCCTTTTCTGCACCTGGCACGTGGCGCCCACTGACACAAGCTTCAAATGCACGTATGTAGATTTGCCAACAGCGTCCACATGCTTCAAGAACCTGAAGTGCCATCTGGCCCGGGCTCTGCCACAGATTCGACTTGGGCGTCTTCAGCTGCCTGCTCTCCTGCACTGTTTGCCCCGTGCCCATACCCAGGCCTACACCCTGCACAAATGCGCAGCAGGTGTCCCAGCCTAAAGCAAGGCCAACCCGCGTACACCACCTGAGCGACAAAAGCGGAACGCTAGTCAATCAGGCTAAACTGGGGTCTGGACTCTTGCAGCGTCAAGATCGCATCATCTTCCCCCTTTCGCATTTTGCAATCCACCGATGCATGCCATCTGAACACGTTCCCACGACATGCAAGAATCCTCAATGACTGCAAGCACGACTGGGCAAGCCAGCGCTCACACTAATGCTCAGCCTTGGCCTTCAAAGGTTCTGCATCATTGGCTTCCCACCTCATGGGGCACACCCACCATATTCGGAACAACCCCTCCTTGATATCCAACTGATATGGCAGTCAAGCTGAGGGTCTCTGCCTGTCGATGGTCAACCCCTGCGAAGCCTGGCAGTGAGAGAAGCCAAGCGGTCAAACTCCAACACGTCTCGCTGTTGCTTCGCAGGCCCTGCCTCTGCCTCTCCAGTGTCAGCTGGGTCGGCAAAAGGATCCCAATCCTGCCAAAAGCATTGCACAGGGCAGTGGCTTCCCCGGCATTCAGCACGAAACGCAGGCTAAAGTGTTTCAAGCTTGCCAGGCTGTCAGCCACCGTGAGCATTGATCTGGTTTAAACACTGTTTTTTCCATGGAGGGCAAAGGCCAATAGCCATCACGAGATTCAACCATGTTTCCATTTTTGGGGGACCACACCTCTGTTGGTTCCATGATCTGCGTGCAGAAGACTTGAAGGATGCTTGTAGCGCATCAAGGCGTGCCTCCATGAAGTCGAACCTCTCACGCCCTGCCAGGTGCAAACCACCTCCATCAGCACGACTCGTTGTTTTTGCTCGGAAACATACGTACCTTTACCCAAAAAAATGGCAGGGGCTTTCCCCCAAAGGAAGGCAACGGCACTCAGTTCTGAACTGCAGGTGATATCACCAATTCAATGTAAGGCTGAAATGTACAAAGCGCGCCTGTCTAATGAAGAATCCTGACGTGTTTCTGTTCCAGTACTACCTAGCGAGCTGTGGAGTACCCAGAGACACGGCAGGAGTCCTTTGATGAACCATGATATCTTCAAGATCTTCAAGCCAATAAACCAAGTCTAGGTGCCTCACCAGGTGAATCGGACAACCCTCGCACATGCTTCCCGCATTTCCCTGCTGAGTTTCTCCGAGCAACCCATCCCACCGCGTGCATCCCCAGTCACGGCTAAGCCACGGAGTGGTTGCATCGACCTTTTTTGAGCGACCGCGAAACTTCCAAGGCGCGGAGCAGTCGCCTGGAACTAAAGGGCCAGCGGCATTGGCCGGCGTGGTTCATTTGTACAAAGATTGCTCGGTATCCCAAAGCCAACCGCGGAATGTCGTCGCTGCACCTGAGAGTGCAAATACGCTTGCCAACGCAATCCACTGCTTGAAGTGGGAACTGGGCCAATGTGTCCAACATGTGTGACCGCACGCTGGGTCTCACTCTTAGCTCCATGTTCTCTGCTCATGAGTCCAAGGCACTCATATACCACATTTGCAGCATTTCCCGAAAGCGCGCGTTGCCCTGATATCGTTCTCGTGCCAAATCAAAGTGCATCACAGCCTGCGATTTCAAACGCAGCTCTGCAAGAAAGTTCTCCCACGGGACCTTTTTGGACGGCTTCTCCTTCGGGCTGGACAGTCTCCACTTCCCACTGCGTAGGGATACTACACAAACGTTGCATGCCCGAGGCTTGTATTGTTGCCAGAGTTGCGTTGTGTTTACCTTTAAGGGCTGGCACCAACTGGTTTCAACGCAGCATGCATGTCCTTGCCTGCTGCATTTGTTCAAATGTATGAGGAAGCGTCCCTTTGAATGGAAACATTCTCTTCCTGCCTGTGAGTAGAGAGCCAGCTGATAGTGCAGCGACCCCATCTGATGAAGAAGAATAGCTGCCTCTAGTGTGTCGCTGTCACCCGCCCGCAGCAACGCCTCAGCTGACGGACTTGCATTGAGCATGCAGCAAAGCAAATGCCATTCAGACCTTCAAGAGAACTTCTGTATAAATGGTCGTCGGCATGTATGAAGGGTCAGGGCACATGTAGATACATGTAGAAAGTCACTCAGCAAAACACCGCGCAAATATATCCTGCCTTCCATGCCTGCTTCATGTGGGAGAGGCCCTCCTCAATGCAACCTCAGGCCAAGTCATAAGTGCGACTTCGTCTCAGTCAGTGGGGTCACGCTTTTGATACACCAGTTTCTTTTGGCCTGAATGGGGATGTCAACACAGGCCCCAACACGTGCAACTTGCAACACGGCTAATCCGTGTAACATGAGTGGGCATCGCTAGCCTTTCGAATCCGGGCATGGCGCCGGAGCCAGCACTGGCCGCGCCCATGCCAGTGAGGATCTGTGCCTTGACACGGTCACCATCTCCCATAGCCTCTAGGCCTTCGCAGGCCTGGCGATGCGGAAAAACTCGCGAAGCCCGGCTGAGATGTGTTTGGGCCAGCAAACAAAGATCTTTTCGCCGTGTTCTTCGATTCTTGTAGGCAGGCAACACTGGCTTGGCTTCTCCAGTCATTGTAGGGCTCTCTGTGTATGTGTGCACGCCTCACCACTACTAACTGCACCGCACCTCATGGAAGTACACCATGGCATCCCTGGATCTTTGCAGGGCAGAAGCTGCGATGGCCATGTTCGCCGACACTGTCGTCGCATCAGCGCATCGCAAGTCATCGTGCTTCCTTAGAGGCTTCGGCAAGCTGCGCCAAGACCTAGACATGTCAAGCAAGTTGCGAGCGCCTCTGCTGGATCACATTCAGCCATGCGACTTGAAGATGGCGCGTGCCTTGCCATATTCCTGCAAGGCTTCTCCGAAGCGCTGCAGGCTGGCCTTGTTCAGTGCTGCTTGGGTAGCCAGCCATTGGGTTGCCACAAGGCTGGGCTGATGCCGGCCAACGTAAATTCGCCACTATCTGCTAAACGAGGTGCATACGCAGCCCCATGCTGGATGAAGTAGCCAGCAGCCAGATCGTCAGGGCAACCCGCAGCATCCAGCAAGGTGCGCGCCGGAGCAAGAGCGCCCAAGGCCTTCAAGCAAGCATGGCAGAGGAACGAATCGGAGTCCAGCCCTCGCAGCCAAACAGTTGTTGTTGCCATCAAATCCGATGGTCAAAAACCCAAGGACAGCTCTTGGACGACCTTGATGCTCAAGCCTTTGGAACTACAATTGCGGGCGTTCCCTGTGCGCCCTGAGGTTTGTTCTTGTTGAACAAAAACATGTTCGGTCATCTGTAGCTCTCGCCTTTTCGTGGAGGCCGCGGCTGCTCAAGTTGGCAGCTGATTCCATGAGCATTTCGACGCCAATCGCAAACCTTCTCTGCACCTGGCGCCGAGCCGAAGCTGAGCTCATAGGGTTCGTATCAGCTCACCGCAAACACCACCCAGCAGCCATTATCAAGCAGCTGCTATCACTGTTGAAATATGAAACATTCTAGATGATGGGACATTTCAATAGCAACTTATGCTTTGGTTGCTGCACATGTCCAGCGTGCCTCCTGATTGCTGTCTGAGATGGAACTCTGGTCTGTCGCAGCAGCCGCTGCAGTGAGTCGGGTGCCTCTCAACCGCCAAATGCTGACCGGCAATGCCCTGCGACAAGCACACTCAGAAATGATATGGCGGCTCATCTGGCTTGCGAGTTGTCCCAAGCGCCTGCCTTTGCGATGGCAAGGGACCCAGGTCCTGCGAAGCGAGCGGTTGCTACTTGCTCACCCCCATCCACTAGATGTTTGCCAATACAAGTGAGGCTTCACATTCAAGACGCACGGATCCCGAGCCTTGGCAACGCGAGAACAAGGCAAACCGCAACCCATCCTTGGACATGCGACTCACAGGTGCTTGCTGGTCTTGAAAGCCAACCGCCACTTGGCAACATTCTCGAGTCACACGCCCCACCACCCGAGAAATGTCTCTTCTTTTTCCTGCTCTGGTCCCTTTGGCACATGCTGGCACCAGGCTGAATGCGCGTTTCAGCCTTGAGATCCTGTGGGCTCTCGCAAAAAACAAAAAACAAAAAAATAAATCCTATGTTTGTTGAGCCCAGCCAGGATGCCAAAGCCTGGCCGTGCACCAGCTCTGCCCTTCATGGCCCTGGGTGCAACATGCCAACCAGAATGACGACACCCACAGGACTACAAACCCACAGTTGGGTCAGAAGCAACCGGCAATCATATGCAATCATCATCTCTCCCCTCCCTTCCTTCCTTCCTTCCCAGCAAGCCCAGCCCGCAGCCAAGAGAAGAGAGGATGCAAGGACAGTGGAGGAAATAAATGAAACATACGAAGCTTGGCAAAACTAAGCTAGGAGAACTTTATTCTGGGACCCTGCTTTTCTGGGGAGGCAATTAATCTATCGCTTCCCCCTAAAAGGGGGGGTACCCCTAGTGCGTTGCAATTTCGCGTTGCAATTTCCAGCTCCCCGAAATACCCGTTCCCCCCCTGACCTCAAACTTGCCGAACCCACTCTGCCTCCCTCCGTTCCCTGATCTGCATTGGCTTTCCTTCCGCCATTCCACAGCCCTTGCTTGGCCATATTTTGCCATGCGTCTCTGGTTTTCTGATTGTTGCTCTCGCGTCCTTTATCTTGTCTTTCTGGTTATGTGTTCTATCTCGTTTCTTTCCTTTTTCTTTGTTTCCGGAATTACAACAGGACTAACAATTGCAACACGGGGGGTGGGTACTCCTATCCTAGTAGGTTGTTGCAATTTCGCGCCGGCCCCCCTCCCCCCTTCCCCCCCAAAAACAAATGCAAAACGTAATTGCATTGCAAGTAGCCCACCCACCCTCCCAATTTCAATTAGTTAGGGGGGTGATATTAATCTAATTTCACCAATGTATAGTATAGAACTGCAACAAGTCTCAACATACAAGCGCGCCTCTGAGAATTTCACGAAATGCATGCAAAGCTTGCCATGGTGCTTTGGTTGTCTCTGCAGGCATCTTGTGGATTGTTTTTGAACCCAGATCTTTGGGCGGTTGGATGTTTTTGGAACAAACCCATTGCCAGGTTCCAAACTGCGCCTGAAGGCGTAATATCAGCAGCCCATGGCACCATCAGCGGAACTGAGACGAGTCACTGCCACAATGCTCTTGCACATGTGTCAGTGAGAAATTGCAAGCCACATGGTCACGCATTTACGTGCGACTTGGTCAAGTCGATGACAGCCCTGGATGCCTGGATGCCCCTGTGAAAGCCAAAGCTCGATGATCCGGCGTCGCGTCAAAATTCGCAAGCTGCGGCACAAAACTCCCTGCCGACCACAACACCCTCTGGCGCGAGCGAGCCGCAGCCCTGCCTGACAATGCGGCACAATGACCTGGGCGCAGTGTGACAGCCAATGCACCTCTTGTTCAGTTGGCTCCCAGCTGAGGCTGCAGCATCAGCGCCAAATGCGTGCAGGCGCCGCAACGAAGCAACAGGTGTCAAAGGTGTCAAATCTGATCTGATTCTGAGCTATTTTAGCAGTTCTGTGGAGTGACCTTGCTTTGGACAGTCGGTCCTTCTGAAGTGCCACGCCATGTTGTGCCATGTTGGAGCAGCATTTCACCAATGTGCGCATATTGTCGGCCTATTGAGCCCACTAGTCCCATGGCACCAAGTGTTGCAGACCATTTGAAACTCAAATTCACGCAACGCCTTCCAGATTGTTGAGCACGAGCTCTCGTGTTACCCCCAAGCCGTATACAGACAGCAGCGGTCACGCCCATGAGACTGGTGAGACTTGTATAGGACCATGTAGTTCCTCGCCGCACAGCCACAGTACCAGCCTTTAAGAACCCAAACAATGCTGTGTGTCCCCAACGCCGCTTACTAAGCAATGCAAAAACGCACTGCCTACGAAAGCATACCATTCAGCAGGGACGAATGGCAACGTAAGGCTTGGATGCTCCCAAAATGCAACGTGAGATGCTTACTCTCATCCAGAGTCAATCCCAGCGCCGCTGCCAGAATCCTTGTGCCAAACTGCCAAACTGGAGAAGCGTGTTTGGGTTCCCAGGCTGAGCTTAATTCATTGTTTGCCCTATTCCGCTCCCAATGATACTTATGCCTTATACGGACAATTTCAATTTAGCTCTTTTTAGCAATGCCTGTCCCACAAATTGGCAGCTGCCCGCATTTTCAGGCACTGCCGGACTATGTACAGCTCATTAGGAGCACACTGCGCCAAGTTGAACAGGGATCTTGATCAAATCTTCGTGTCGATTCGCCGCAAACTCGAATCGCAGAAGCATATAACATCAGGCCTATGTGGGATGGGCACGTGGCAAGCTTTAAGATCCCGGTTAAACACAATGAGCGAACAGGAACGCTACAGGACGCCTTTGCGTCCGCTGGGCAAGACGTTCAAGGTCGTTTGCGCGAGCCGCAGGAGCTCAAGCAGCCTAAGTCGCTCAGGTCTGAGACTCGGACCTCTTCACAAAAACTGCGGCTGCCTATGGGAAATAATAGAGTATACGTTGTAGGCCGTTTTGGGCCGCGGTCAAACTTGACCCTATTTTATGTATATATATATATATATTATTTAGTGAGCCCCCTATTGTATTTTCATGTTATGTGTTTTGCAGGGTATCAGACTGGGGTTCAAATTGTGTGAATCACCAATATGTGTCCATGTTTGAAGAATAATGTAAACCATGTTTACTGAAATCTCCTTGATGCTAATTCTGACCCTGTCACATCTGCACGTGGACTGTGAAATCTCAAAGGCCGCTACAGCATGACCGAGTATCCTTTAGCAGCAGCAGCAAAAGTGGCGGCAGCAGCAGCATCAGCAGCAATTCCGATGCTGCCATTGCGTATGTGCAGGCACTTTATAGGGCGAGACCAATGCCCACCCTTCAACCAAGGACATGATGGCCTCCATCATGCGCGCCTGCGAATTGTGTGTTGCAGCCGCCGCACCCTAGTCACCAAGTCGACGCTTAACTGGCCACAACCTGCAGCTCTCTGAAGCCAACTCCACGAGGTGCTTTGAGAATCGGCGCCTCTCCAACTCATCCCACCAAAGCCAGCTGCAAGTCCGTTGCCAGCTTCATTTGAGTCACAATCAAAACCCGGTATTGGAATGGCCCACCCAGAACCATGCAAAGAATTAAGAAGGCGGCCGCAACTATTTCTGGCTGGGACTGCCCCTTACTAAACCTTCATCTACATGGGTTTTGATTGTGGCTCATTTGTGCTAGCCCACACTGAGGTTGGCACACCTGCGAGCTTCTTGCCCTTCTTCTTCGCTGCCCGCTCGCGCGCCTCGTTCTACAAAGCGGCTGGAGTTGCACAGGAGGCTGTGCTTTCGAACCAAATCCCAGACGCAAATATGCTTAAACTCAAAACCACTACTGAAACAAATATCTTTGCTTTCTCCTTGCTGGCAGTTCAAACCCAACTTTCCCAAGCTATGGCCAAGCCCCACCCAGCTGAGTGTCTGAGACGCATGCCCCGCCGCCCGCCGCGCCAACTGCCACCACACCTGCGCAGTGCATGCGCCTTCCAGCCCTCCTGGGGCGCTTGCCCTCTGGGGCCGTGGCCCTGGCGCATTCTTCCCACGGCGCCTCCTGCCATGCGCTCTTTCCTGAAGCCGAAAACCAGGGAGGGTGCGAGTGGAGGCTGTGGAACACGACATCTTCAAGAGAAAAGGAAAAAATGCACTCCAGTATGCTCCAGTTTGCTAGAAGGCATCCACAAGGAAGGGTGCAACACTGACCATCTGCACCAGGAGATGTTGCATAGTGCGTGTCTGAAGCAACGAAACAACTTCTTGCATGGTGGCATTCCTGGGCTAATTCTCACCCAACAAGCCTATGACTTGAACCGTTGGATACCCGCCTATCAACGGAAAGGAAAAGCTCTGCGGGCTTTGCCCCTTGAACGCGGATTGCAGTACAAATGTTCAATACCCTACAGGGTATCACTCGCCCGTTTCACTGGCCTGCAATGGTTTCATCGATCAATCACGTATTGAGACTAGCTCATTCCGACTGCTTGCAAGAATCCCTGGCTTGGGCACACACGCACACACACGGCATTTGAGAACTTCAGATTGAGCATGTTGCCTGACGGACCTTTGCATGATTTTGCATGTTTATTTCAACATTATGAGCCCTACGTTTTTGGGGGGATGCTTCTTGGCGGAAGCACTTCACAAGTACTATAATTTGGAGCTTGCACATCTCGCCAAGCGCATGTCAAAATCCCGACTGTCTAAGTGTACACCTACGCAGCACTTCTGCGAACGACCTATGTTTTATGTGTGTGGCTTTGTCTTCGGTTGTCGTGTTTCATGCCTGAACTGCCGATAGCGGTCGAAAGTTCGCGGAGCGTGCACACGCGCATGCGCACTCGCACGCGCACGCGCACACGCACACGCACACGCGCACGCGCACGCGCACGCGCACGCGCACGCGCACGCGCGCGCGCGCGCGCGCGCGCGCGCGCACGCACACGCACACGCGCACGCGCACGCGCACGCGCACGCGCACGAGCGCGCGCGCACGCACGCACGCACCCACCCACACACACACACAGACACACAGACACACAGACACACAGACACACAGACACACAGACACACAGACACACAGACACACAGACACACAGACACACAGACACACAGACACACACACACACACACACACACACGGCTACTCATGTTGCAGTTGTTGGACCCTGACTGGGCTGTTCTCTTGTCTATGTCTTGGGCCCTGACTCCTTTTCCATGATCTCCTGCGCCTCTTCTGTGCGCTTGGCAAGCTGCTCCTCCTATGCTGCACAGAACAAAGAAAAATCTGCCTAGGCGTGTCTCAAAGTTGGAACCCCCAAATGGGCTTGGTGCGTGTCCCTTCAAATCAGCCCCAATCCCAAACAGGCACCTTGGTCTGCTCCAATAGCGCCTCTGGGAGTAGCAAATTACCAAAGAGCAAGGCCCGAATGCTTCATACCAGCTGCGAGCAGTAGCCGACCCAGCAGGACGTGTTGGCAAAGGTCAACATATTGTGAACATACTTGCCAATCTGCTGCCCCTCACGGACAGGCTATCCTATGCAAACAAGCCCTTCTTGGCAGCCGATGCCAGCAACAGATCTATGTTTATAGATGCACCAGCGGATGTTGTATGAGCGTGCAGCGAGTGTCTTCGTGGGCTGTCAAGTGTAAAGAGAGCCAACCTCTATTTCATTGGCTCAGCGATCTCGTGGATGCCACCCAACATCAGGCCCGCACTGAGTTGCTCTCGAAGATATTGTGCTCTTCACCTGGCTCCGCCCCAAAGAAAAGAAACGGCAGAACTGACATGGAATTCTACAAAGAACCGCTTACAACATGAGATTCCTTGTTACCCCGTTTTGATTTCAATGCCACTTGCTGGGCAAGGAATCGGCTTTGAAGCGCGCCCATAGCCCTGGTTGATGGCCTGATACCAAGCTTTGTCTCTCAAACAGTCTTAGGCCGCTTCTGCCATCAGCAAGGGTCAATTATTGAAGTAATCAGGCATCCTCTTGGATACTGTGCAGCTTTCTCCCCCCCTCTCCAGCCAGGGCTGCTAGCTGCATCGTCCTGCGAGGAAACGGCCCGTCCGAAGGTGCATCGAACCCTGCTCCTGGAAACCAAGGGTGTTCAATGCCACAATAGCTCCAAGCCCACTTTGTCCAGCTGAGATTTCCCCTACCCCTCTACAAGTTGCATGACTTGGGCAAGGCTCTGTCACTGCGACAGCTAGGTACTGCACTGACATTTTGGCTCGCGGGCGCCGCGAGTTGAATGCCGATCTTTGGCTGAACACATATGTTTTCGTTTCAGCTGCTTGTGCATCTGCGCATGTCTGCACAAAGGCTCTGTACACAGCAGCGCAGCTCAGCCTTCTAAATAATGCCATGGCATGTAGCAAAAGCTCTCTGCCGCCACAACTCTGCATGAGGCTTAGCCTTGCCTTTGTTGTGCTGGCAACTCATTTTGTCTTCCGGTTTCTGTTCCTGCGGGCAGGCAGGCAGTGGCACGAAAAGTTTTTGACCTACTGCCCAGGAGTTTGACCTTGTCTAACATGACACCCAAAATTCCCTTGAAGCTTCCACGGCTGATGGGCCACATGCTTAGCACCTCTCCTCAGCCCAGTTGGTGACCCGCTTTCCGGCGCAATGTTGGCAGGCGTAAACGTCGGCTCTTGGTAGCGGTGCGGGGAAGTGGGGCTGCTGCCTTCCCATTCCTCACTGCCAGAGGTTTGGCCCTCGGTCATGGTGTAGGACCTCTCGCGCTGCCAGAGGTTGAACAGCGTGGGCCGGGGCTTGGCATCCTCCGGCTGTGGAACCTCATCGCCCTCTTCTTCCTTCCACTGGTCGTTGAAGAGCTTGACGAGGTTGAAGCCTTGGCCGGCGAAGTGTGGTTTCGCGTTCAAAGTGCAAACCGAACACCTTGTTTGTATTGCTCACTTATTGAGTGGATGGCCCAAGAAAAGCCCCCACTTTAAATTTACCACTAAAATGGTCTTCACAAAAAGTTTAACGTTCATGAACTCAGGAAGTGAGATTGGCAGGGCACAAGAGCCTGCGACGAGCTCCAAGCCTGGCACTGCTGCCAGGGCTGCAAATGCAAAAAGAGTAGGCTACAAAACTACGCCCAATCTTTTCAATATGCAAGAATAACAGCGCGAAGCGTGAAGACCTCACTGGTGAGGTGTCACCGTAGCTCTGCCCCCCCCGTTATCAAATCGCCTCTCTGCATGTAGGCTTCCTGAAGAAAACTGGCTTATGCATAAGACCAAACCACGACAAGTATAAGTTGCAAATCGAGTTTCGCTTCCTTCTCGCACTACCCATGCCACAACAATGCTGGAAATACAAGGGACCCCCTGGTAAGGGACGGTGAAAGCTCGTTTACACCCTTGGCCAGGTCAGCCAATTCCGGTTTGTGCGTGAATGTAGTCGCAATAGCATCAGTGGCCCTCGGTGTTGGCAATTGATTGCGCGAATCCACCAATCAAAATGGGAAAAAGGGTGCCACTGAACACCCGGGGCATCAAAAATAGGGGGACCCCCAAACATGGCGGTCCTCTCTTTCGGCTTTCCAACTTGGAAGCCAACCA
The DNA here is from genome assembly GCA_963377175.1 of Effrenium voratum. NCBI lineage: Eukaryota > Dinophyceae > Suessiales > Symbiodiniaceae > Effrenium > Effrenium voratum. The sequence continues at coordinate 294,071 of CAUJNA010000191.1, read as the reverse complement.
AAAGGGATCCCTTCACCTCCAAAACCACACACGCGACTCGCCCGCTCTTCTCGCCCTCACGGCATGCGCGGCATGCTCGCCTAAGCCGAGGCGCAAATCAGCGGCACCGTGGCCAGCAGCGGCCCCAGCACCACGCCCGCCAGGCCGAATTGGCCCACGCCCAGCACCACGCCCAGGCCGGTGAGCCAGGCATTGGACTCCGGGATCTCCGCGTAGATCACAGTGGGCACCTGGAGGGGACCCCTCGAAACGAGGTGAGGTCTTCCCACTTTCCCTCTTCAGGCCTACCTTCTTCTGGATAACACCGCACAAATACTATTTGCGCGGCTTTAAACAAGGTGAGTCATAATCAAAACCCGGTATTAAAATGGTCGTAATCCCAGAACCATGCTCGAGAATTAAGAAGGCGGATATCCGCAGCTATTTATGGCAAGGGGTTTATCCCTTACCTTCATCTACCAGGGTTTTGATTGTGGCTCAGGTGTTGAGGTCTTCCCAGTTTCCCCTTGCACTCTCCGCAGGCCTACATTCTCCTGGGATGCGGTGATTAAAAATCATGCCAAGCCACCGCCATCCCGGAATAGGGCAACTGATCATATCTGGACCATAGCATTGGAATGTTTTTCCCGAAAGCATGGCGAAGGGTTCTTCCGCTGGGTTCACTTGAGTTGTTCTCATGAGAGTCATTACAAGGTGTCATTGCAAGGAATCAGCATCATGAAAGTCATTGCAAGAAGTCATTGCAAGGAGTCATTGCAAGCAATCATCATCATGAAAGTCATTGCAAGGAGTCATTGCAAGGAGTCATTGCAAGGAGTCATTGCAAGGAGTCATTGCAAGGAGTCATGGCAAGGAGTCATTGCAAGGAGTCATGGCAAGGAGTCATGGCAAGGAGTCATTGCAAGGAGTCATTGCAAGGAGTCATTGCAAGGAGTCAAGTGCAAGGAGTCATGGCAAGGAGTCATTGCAAGGAGTCATTGCAAGGAGTCATTGCAAGGAGTCATTGCAAGGAGTCATTGCAAGGAGTCATGGCAAGGACTTGCAACTTGCACTTGACTCCTTGCAATTGCAACTTGCACTTGACTCCTTGCACTTGGACTCCTTGCACTTGGCTCCTTGCACTTGCAACTTGCACTTAACTCCGTGCACTTGCGACTTGCACTTGACTCCATGCACTTGGCTCCTTGCAACTTGCAATGGCTCTCATGACAATGACTCCTTGCAATGACTCCTTGCAATGACTCCTTGCAATGACTCCTTGCAATGACTCCTTGCAATGACTCCTTGCAATGACTCCTTGCAATGACTCCTTGCAATGACTCCTTGAAACAAGCAAGGAGTCAAGTGCAAGTTGCAAGTGCAAGGAGTCAAGTGCAATTGACTTGCGAGGAGTTAAAATCTCTTCTTAGGGCGGCGGGGTAGTGCCGACGACACTACACGAAAATCGACCCTCTGCGGGGATCGGCGTGGTCGAGGTGCAAAAACCCATGGTTTTTTGCGATTTCGAAAGTTCCCGCGCGACCCTCTGCGGGGATCGGCGTGGTCGAGGTGCAAAAACCCATGGTTTTTTCCGATTTCTAAAGTTCCCGCGCGACCCTCTGCGGGGATCGGCGTGGTCGAGGTGCAAAAACCCATGGCTTTTCCGATTTCCTGCATGCTCGCGCGACCCTCTGCGGGGATCGGCGTGGTCGAGGTGCAAAAACTCGAGGATTTTTGCAATGTCTGCGGTGCTCGCGCAACCCTCTGCGGGAATCGGCGTGGTCGAGGTGCAAAAACTCGAGGTTTTTTGCGTCTTTTGTGGTTCGAACTGGTCCTCGGGAGTTGTCTCGTGGTTCGAGCGCCTGCTCCCGGAACCGGCGGGTAGCGGGTTCGATTCCTCCCTGGTCCGCGGGCGGGCGTCGCAAGATGCAACTTGCATTTTAAAGCAACTTGCGCAGAGCAACTTGCGCAGAGCAAGTTGCACAAAGCAACTTGCGCAGACCAACTTGCACCGACCAGTTTGCGCAGAGCGCCTTGCCTAGAGCAACTTGCGCAGAGCAACTTGCGCAGAGCAACTTACGCAGAGCAACTTGCACAGAGCAACTTGCACAGAGCACCTTGCCTGGTGCTGTCTCGCGCTTGCTTCACGAATGCTTCGTGTGGGGAAAAAGAACGCATCCTGCAGCGTTGGGCCGACCTCGCTTGCGATGTTCTGCTTTCGGGCCAACCGTGGTCTAGCTTAATGTTGCAAGCTGTTCAGTGGCTCGACCTAGTCAAGTTTCACATGATACCTTCCGACAATTTCGGAGGAGCCACGGGCCCTCCATTTGTCTCCTTGCAAACAATTTGTTGGTTACATTCACCTATTTCAATCGGCTGGGGACCAGTGCACGTCCCAGGCCTGCCACCAAACAGCAATATCCAGGATCAAATACCTGGGCGAGATATGGCGAAGTAAGTGCGACTCATCCAGAATGCTCCCCACTGCACACAGCGGCTGACTTCTTCACATGGGATTTGTCCCTAAGTTCGCGCTCCGCTTGCCTGCGTGCCAAGGCACACCACCGCCCAGACCTTCTGGTGCACCATCCAGAGGTACACCGTGGCCCAGAAGGAGACGCTCCACACGGGGGAGACCTTGGGCACCAGCGCCAGCACGGCAGACAGCACGGTGGGCACCACCACGATGGGCAGCTGCCCGAAGGAGTACAGGAACCTAACTTCTTGGGTGCTGTAGATCCCCCAGAAAAAAAGTTTAACTCTTTGCTGGCTACAAGGAAATATGAGGAGAATCCAAAAAGTTAAAGTCTAAACATCCCAATAGCAGCACAGACTTCAAACGGGAAGTGGAATCCAAAAGTTACCCTCCCACCGATTAACATGGAAGGTCCTGGAAAAACCATGTTCCTTTTAAACGGACCCCCTGTCAGGTTCCTTGTTAGTTGGCGGGAGGGCAAATTGACAACTTAATTGGCCTTTCCGAATTGATGGGGAACAACATGTCAGCCGGATCGTGCATCGAAGACATGCTCATGGTTCCATTGATAGGGGCCCTCGCAATGATCGCAATGGTTGTGCAAACTTCCGTTTCAGGAGTCGTGGCCCTCCCAGACACCCCAAACAATCAAGTCTCTTGACTACAGCACAGTGGAAAGAAAGAATCAGGGACAAAAAGGTTCGGTCGAGGAGCCACGTGAACAAGGCGTGAAAGGTCGACATCTTCATGGCAGACACCAGCACGGCACGCATCACCTTCTCAGAGAGCCGGAAAATCACCTGGTTGTGGTCCACCACTTTCAAGAACTCACCCACCACTACCAGGCAGGGGTGCTGGGCCGAGAGGAGGTAGAACAGCGCTGTGACGAAGACCACTGTCTGGCCAAGCACGCACGAGGCCGAAGACACGGCATCCAGGAGTGCCCTTGGCACCGAGTAGGTAAACCAGGCCAGCAGGGACCCACCATAGGCAGCGCCACCTTTGAACGCATCCGCGGTGCTTTGTGAAGCCCCATCTCCCAGCAGTGAGGACACCGCCGCAATCTCCGCATAGGCTCCCATGAGCAGAGACGAGATTTCTGTGAGATTCCGATCTCTGCCCGTCAAGGCGTGTATGACTGCGGTGGTGTTTTTCAGGGCATGCTTCATGACAACTGCGTCTGGATCCTCGCGGCCGCAGGCTGCGCCACCTGCACACTGCTGTGCCTCCGAGTGAGAGCCGTGATCCTGGTTCCAGATGTCATATGCCACGTACTTGAGGATGTAGAAGTCCGGGATGTAACGCGCCAGCACTTTTTCATAGTCGTCTGGCAATGCGTTCTCCAGCTGTGCCCTCAAATGACCCAAGAGGCCGCCATTCTGCTCCTTTTGCAGCTGTTCTAAGTGTTCCATGGCCATGTGGTAGGCCTCGTGGCTTTGCATCAGCTTGTGACACGCACTGCCTATCAAGATAGCCTCCCGCCGCAAAGCTACCATGAGAAAGCTGATGAAGTACCCCAAGGACGCCAGGGTAGCCACCACAATCAGCAGGGACAGGAGAACATGGCAGTTCTCCTGGCAGTTTTCGCAAGCATTTTTATACTGGTTTGGACCCTGACGGGTAGTCGTTTCAGTTAGGACCCAACTGTCTCAACATGAGGATCATGACTGTCCACAATTCTTGGTTCAAGTTGGCAATGACGTTTGGCCTTAGCTGCCTGATTCTGAGCATGCGAAAACGCACATCCGCCCAAAAGCGCGAACCCCTCTTTGCATCCTTGAAGGCGGCCACTAATGCATCCCAGGGTTTGTTCAGCCACTGGGAGGTGTCATGCTGGAATCTGAGCAGCCACGACGCAATGCCTCCCCAGCAGCGCCGAAGCTTGTCCATCTGCCCCGGCCCCAGTTTCACCGCGAGAAAGGGTGCCACCAGCTGGCCTGAGACGAGCCTTGACACTGGCCCCCTTCTGGGGCCCAACGCGCCCACAAAACGGGGCTGCCGATTTTGAGGATCGTGTTGGACTTGGGGTTGAATTGTTGAAACGGAACGCAACGCCGAGGACAGGAAAGAGAGAGCTGAAGAGGATAGTTTGCGAAACAGCCTTCGTTGAGAGCCAACGAACTCATTGAGACGGTGAAGAAGACTTGGGAAGTTAACCAAAGCTCAATGCGCAAGGAGAGATAGATGGTTGGCACAAGTAAACCGCGAAAGCAAAATATTCAAATGTATCCTATGTTCAACGCACAGTAGATTGGCAGGTCTCAACTAGGCACATCGGCGCCAATGGCATGAAAAAGCCGCCCCGGCAGCGTATGAACCGCCCCTTGAAACCAAGGGATCAGCTTCCCATCGTAAAGCGAGTGGCTGAGAATGGTGGCCACGAAGCGCACGCAGACCAAAAAGATATATGCATAGAACGAATACCTCGCAGAGTCATGGCCAGAGCTACAAACATGCTTGCTTGACAGCTTGGTCCCAAGTACCCAAAAAAACACTGCACCACGTGAGAGCTACCATGACTTTGAATGGCTCAATTGATCCGAGTGATTCCTCACTCCCCGCCTGAGCAGCAGCATGCAAATCTCTTTGCCAAGGTCTGTCGAGCAAAGCTGCAGGAAGCAAAGTCTCAGTAGCAAGCCAAAGTAGGGCGTGGAGTCTGTGGCTGTGGAGAACTGATTGATAGGCTTCACCAGGAAGTGCCAGGAGGCCTTGAAAGCGCCTTTCAGGTTCAGCCGGAAGAGGTCTCCTGTGCTATTGCAGGGCCGGAAGGTTCCAAGCCAATGCCGGCGCTCCCAAATCTGCTGAACCTGTCTCCCCCGTTTGGATCGGTGAATCGTCACGTGATACTCCTTGCCAGCTGCCATCTCCGACATCCGCTCTTTGGAGAGAAAGGCCGTCTCGACCTCGTTTCCCACGTGCAGCCAAAAGAACCTGCTCAGCTTCCGTACCTTCACCCTCCGTTCACCTTCCAACGCAACTACCTCATAACTCTCCCGCAGAAGCTGCGAGAAGATCAGCTCAATAATGCTGATCTTCACCTGGTACAAGGGGATGGATACAATCATGGCCCAGAAGAGTGCCAAAATATACACCTCGAAGGCTGCCAAGTTGTAGTAGAAGGCAATCAAAACCAGGCCGCCAGCCACCTGCACCACCAGGAAAATGAAGGCCAGGCGCGCAAATGCCTGCCACACCCGTACTTGCCCTTGGAACAAAGCACGCAAAACTTGAAATCCTTCAAATCATAGTCTCTATGTCCAGCTCTTGGCCATCCTAAGCATCCTGGCCTGGTCCTTTGAATCCCAGCAAGTCTGCCAGGTCTCTGCCAACTTTCCCACTGTCAGGGAACCCTGCAGCTGCGATTGCTGCGCCCTGTCCTGAGAAGCATACGAAGGGACTCAGCAAGCAGTTGCCCTGTGTTGAGGTGTGAAGGCGTTTTCAGAGTTCACAGCTTGAGTGTTCGATGCGTGTGGCGGGAAGAGATTGTGCGATGCACACGCACGCTTTTGCAATGAAGGCGCGATGGCCTCTCCCATGCGCTTCTGCTGCTCCGACAGCTCTGCCAAGCCTCAGGCCGACTCAACTCATTGCTTGCTTCATGGTCGTGGGCTATTACTAGTTGGCCCAGGGTGGCAGTTCGACAGCCCCTTACAAATGGAGTGTCGTGAACCCCGGGGGGGGAGGCGGCAACACTGCTTAGTCTCTCCCCCAATGCGGCTTGAGGATGTCAAAGGCGCAAACAAAACAACAAACAGCGCGGGCATCAAGCGGAACATATGGGATCTAGGTGCTGTTGAGCTGCGCTTTTCAAGCGGTGCCAGCTCATCAGGCAGAGTGCTCATGGCTGGCCCAGGAGCGACCGGCCGGAGGTCTGACTTCCTCTGGGGTATTCATCCTGGCTTCGATGTGCCCCAGTAATGCATGGCAAGACTTCGTGAGCGGCTGTGTCTGTCGTTGACCCTTTGTTTTCCCCCTCAAATCTACCGGCTTGCAAAGTTGAAAGCAGCTGCCTTCTGCACAATGTGCGTGGCACTCTGTGGCGCAATGGTCAGCGCTGCCAAACAAGTCAAACGGCTTCAAGCCAGAGGGCGGTCGACCACTTTCTCGCAATACGCCTTTCAACCATCATGCTTTCAAAGAGTTATATGTGAGCCCTCCTCCAACTCCTTGAGCAATTCTAAACAGCATCTGTTCCCAACTCAAGTGGGCGTGCATTGGGCGTGCATCTGGGCAGGCCAACGCATGCCAAAAATGACACTTTTAGCGGGGGATCTGAGGGCAGCCCAGTTATGTCGCGGGGCAAAACGGCCAAGAGCCAAAGTGATGTTGGAAGATTTTACGGTGATTCGACTGGCCCTTCTCAGGCGTCAGGCGTCAGGGTGGCTCAAATGGAAATTACCACTAAACACCAAAAAGCTACAAGGCTAAGGGGATGGCTGGGAGCCACCAAGATAAGTAAAATGCTGAAACGGCTTTAGCATCCAGCAAGCTTGGCCATGGCTGCCATCGTATATAAGCAAAACCGCCGCTGCGTCATGTACCCTTTTGGCAGTCCTGGTCCTGGCCAAAGGGTAAAAGCTCCTGAAGCGAGCGGTCACTGTGAGGCCGCGCGATCCAAAATCAATCTGTCAGCTGTTGCATAACTTGATTCCAAGGCTTGAACTTGTAAGCCCTTGCCAAGGGCGCGTCCTGAAACCCAAAGTTGAAGCCAAAGGGGTTGGAGGCAGCAGCTTCAGACGGATTCCTGGCGACACAGCTCGATACGCCTCTGCCAAGCCCCGACTTGGACGTTGCCTTCCTTTAATCAAAGTCCCATTGAGAGCATCAACTGTTCTAACACGTTTAAACAGCTGAAGCACGTGGGACATGAGCAACATGGTGGCGGGAAAACCAAAAAAAAACCTACCTGTTCTCACTTCTCTTGTGCTTGAAGCGTTGCCAGGGGTGCGCATCCGCTGCTTCTGGAAGCGGGGCAGCTTCCGGCGGCTTCGCGTCCTCCTTGGCGCTGCCAGCCATCGCTCCATCTGGGTATGAGCCAAAATTAAACCACGGGGGGACCGCAGATTTTAGTCTATGTTATCACTTACCAATTTCCATTTTGGGTACCTATTTTTGTCCCACCACGATCTTTCAGATTGCGCGAAGCATGTTGCTGCCATCGCCACTTCTGCAGCTTGCAGCTAGGCCAGAAATGAAGTGACAAGCTGATTCATCCACACAAGGAGGATATTGGAGGATCTGTCCATCATTGCAGGCACAAAACCACGCTGAAGGCACCTTTCCCAGACTCAACGAGCTCTGCATCGAATCTCCGGTCTGAGAGCCCCACACCTGGTTTTTGGGGCCCGCGCTGCTCCTGCCTTCTTGCCTTTGCGTTTGGCAGCACGCTCTCGTGCCTCGGCTGTGCTGGACATCGAAAAGCTGTGAGATCTACTGGAATTTGATCGCAACTTAACAACCACGGCAGTGGCTAGCAGAATGGCATCTAAGTGGGCCACCCCACCCGCAGCTGTCACGCCTGCGCTGGGTCAATCAGCAGCTGTCAGCTGGCTCCATGACACAGACATGCTGGTTCTGGGACATCTCAAGCATTCCGGGTGAATAGGGGAACCCCACAAAGTGATTGGTTTCCTTTCGGTGTCCCTTTAACCCGATCCTTTTTTTTGGAACCGAAAAGAAACACAGGCCACTGTGCGACCAAAGAGCATCCCCTTTTAGGAGGGCTTCAAATCCCATTTGCTTTTTGCCGGCTCTGGCTGGGAGGGTTGCTGTGCAACCTGCAACGCGTCCGCCTCTGCGCATGCGGCCTAGGGCTCCACCCTCCATGCGCTCCTTCCTGAGTTCAGCTGCACCCGCAGCTTCCTTCACTTCCCACATGTCTCACTTGCCCAAAGGACCTGGAAACAAGAGGAAATACAAGGAGGATCTTTTGCAAAAGGTCGGCTTTGGGCAACCGAGATGTTCAAGCATGAGCTTGGGTCAAGAAGTATCAGCATCTGTCAGCATCTTCTCACCATTTCAGGTCCCAATCCGGCCCCAATCGCCAAAGGGTTGCACAGTGGGTCCCAAGCAACAAGCTGGATGAATTATAATATTTCACCAACCTGAAATAAGGTGGTTGGGGGGCTATTCCCCACAGCACCATTTGGGGTGAGGTCGTGTGAGGTCGTAAAAATTCACCCAAAAGGCCCGCAGCAGCTCGAGGCCGTTGGCAAAGCTGTCACTAAGAGTCCAACTCTTTGGCTATGATCTCCTGGGCTTCCTCCTGCCGCTTGGCCAGCTTCTCCTCCTGGACATGCGGACCAGGAGAACCCGTCTGCAGGAGAGCCCGTCTGCCTTGTCAAACGGGCAGCCATCTTGTTGAATTCAAATGAATTCGAAGAACAACGTCATGTCAGTGTCTCCAACCTGTCTGCCTACTGCGCATGGACATCCAACAGCAACGATTGCTCTTATGAAAATGTTCAGCACGCAGGATGTAGACTCGACTCCAAACCCATTGGGTTTCAGCGGCTGAGTGGTGGACAGAGTCGCTCTCACCATAGACATTGTACTCCTCACCTGGCAGGACCACAGCCGAGCTATGTGGGCCAAGCTGCTGGTCCCCAGCTTGCAACGCTGAGGTTTCCGTGGGTTCGATAGCCCTGGCTCCCAAATGACCGGCTGGTCCCATTGAGCGGGAAGTAGCGTCGTTCCAGCGAGGCTTTCCCATGTTAAGGACCCTCTGATGCATCCGCAATATGTCTCCAAGAGTTGCCGGAAAGGCTGCTGCCCTCTTCCTTGTCCTCCTGGCGCCGGGGCTCCAGTAGTAAAAAGGCACAAGGCACGTGCAAGCACGGCCTCGTTCCCACCGAGCTTGAACAAGTCCTGGCCAAAGCGTCTTTGGAAAGGCCAACAAACCACCGATCTCCCAACATGCCGCGGAGAGACGCCTCGAAGTTGAAGCCAAAACCCTCGAAGGCGCTGGGCTCTTCCTCCACCCTTGCACCATCTCTTCAAAGTCAAGCCCCCCCAAAAAACGCAGGCATGAACATCAAAGGCTTTGACCCAAAGCAGTGCGATTTCTCTTCGGAGCATGGCACTAGTTGGGCTGAGGTGAAACTCGACATGTGGCCCATGGGTGCTCGCTTTGGAGTCCATGAGTCTCACAGTTTGGCCAGGCCCTTCCTCACAGTGATTGGAGCTGCTGTTGCAAGTCCGTTTGCTGCGTCCTCGAAAAAGGCAACTTGATCGCAGGGAAAACTCAAGGGCAGGGCATGGGGTATGTGACAGTATGTGTAGCGGGGAGCCGGTAGGGCGGAGAAATCGCAAGTTGCATTTTCCGGCTGAACTCGTAGATTTGTGGCACTCTGACCGTTCAAGCATCGCGAAAGCCAATTAGGAATACGGATGCTCGATCAGTATGAACTTTGGCGCTTGAGTTGATATTAAAGGGCAATGCTCGCTGCCAACGGTTGCCCTGCAAGTTGAAAGTTTGGAGCTGGGCTTCAACGTTTCATGAACGAATCACGCAGAAAGTCCTCGCATCACTCCATAGCAACTCTAGGGATATGAAATGGAGAAGTGAGGGTCGCAAATGACTGGCCTTCAGGCTGTCGCATACCAAAACTAGCACTTCGAACCATCCCCACCCAGATTCGTGCCGCCATTCCTTCCCATGCACATGCGATATGCAATGGTTGAAGCCCATTGCCTTGGAACGCGCCAGGCGCATGCTGTCTAGTTCGTAACGCGAGGGATGCGAGGGCAAACCATGCCGCAGCTTGTTGGGACACGTGAGTCATAATCAAAACCCCTGTATTAAAATGGTCAACCCAGAACCATGTAAAGAATTCAGAAGGCAGCCGCAGCTTTTGTGGTTGGGATTGTCCCTTACTAACCTTCGTCTACCCGGGTTTTGATTGTGGCTCACGTGTTTTTGCTCATCTAGCAATGATGTTTCGCCATCTTTGGCTTTTGAACTTTCCCTTGGTCATGCTTGTATCCAGCATCGCTGAAAAAGCTGCGATTACGTTTGCGTGATTGCAGCCGCCGAATCTTGCATGTGTAAACCAACTGCAACACCCCTGGCATGCCGCGCAACTGTTCTATTCCTGCATCCGTCTGCCGCAAAACAGGGCTGCTGCTTTAAGCTCTGCGTGATTCAACGGCAAAAACAAATTCGCAACGAACCCAAATCGCACAACATGTCTTCAGTGCAACAATGATTGTCCATTCTTGCAGGCAGCCTGCCGCAGTGTCCCACCCGTTGCGCCATCCCAAACAAACCTCGCTGGCAAACACAATACTCACATTCTCCGCTTGACCCCCTGAAAACTGCCGAAATTGGCTAGCCTTTTCTTTGGTAGCCAGGGCCAGGGCAACCGTTTCAATGAACACATTTATACCCCCCCCCCCCCACCTGACCTCCAACCCCCCCCCCCGGTTCTTCCCAGTTCCAGTCCCGGTGGTCCAGTTGGCGGCCGTTGCGTCCTGCATCCAGCAGCTGGTGAAGGCGGTGAGCCAACGATGCCACGGGTCCACGTGAGCGTTGCGCTGCGGGCAGCCCACGTGGATCGGGTTCAGCACCGCCTGGAGTTGGTGGTCCCAGTCGGGGAGACCACGGCACAGATATTTTTCCGGGTCTAAGAATCCAAAGGCTAGCCAAAAAAAGATAGAGGTGTATGCTTTTGGACCTGTCATTTGGCCAGCCCTGTGGCTCTTCATGCGCATTGCGGAGGGAAAGGGAACCTGCATGACGAAGAAAGGCCAGTGCCCCTACAAGCGGCAACATCAACACAACGAAATTGAATATGCCAATCCGGGTGCAAATGCCACAATCCGCGGGCCTTGAGCGTCAAAGAGAGCGAGAGAGAAGAGAAAGAGAGAGAGAAAAAAACAGAGAGAGAGAGAGAGAGAGCGAGAGGCAGAGAGGCAAAGAGGCAGAGAGGCAAAGCGTCAGAAAGAGAGAGGAAGAAAGAGGAAAACAACAGCACCGCTAGCAGTAGAATCGCCACAGCAATTGCGTGCCCCACTTGATTAGTCATGCAGGTCAGGCGTTGAAAGGGGCTGAGGCCACAGCCCTCAAGGGAAGATTGGGGGAAACGACCAAACAACGTCAACTACAATTCACACAAGGCCGCATCGCGCCCCAGGCTACGCGGGGGCATTTTGCAGGGCCTCCCTTCAGGGTAACATCCTCACGGGGATGGTCACTTCTCATATCTTCTCATATCCCTCCTTTAACATGGTACCTATTCAGAAGTTTTGCTGGACAATCAAGCAAATAGATCCAGCTTCCTCACAACTCAGTCGAACATAGATCCGCCTGCGCCATTGCGTCCCTGCACTCACACAACTCCAGCCAGGGGCAAGCTGAGGGGCGTGGCGTCAATGACTCGCAGGCCCTGCACAGAACAAAGAGGTTATTGGTGTACTGCTGCTCCATCACTGCTGCATGGGCTGAGGCACCGTTATTGCAAAAGTATTGTTGCACCATCTCAAGGCTGTTGTTCTCCAGAACCGCCTGCTGGCTGTTGGCGTAGTGTGTCCGCAACTCCTGTACTGAAACGTTGTTGCATGCAGAATCCACATTGGCTAAGGTGCTCTCATAATCCTCCACCTGTTGCTGCGAGAACAACCCTGACACACTGCAAGACGTTGTGAAGCTTGTTATCTTGCGGATCCGATGGTTGGAGCCGTCGGAATAGATCAGGTCGCCTTTGGCGTCCACGGTGCAACTCAGAGGATTGCTGAGGTAGCTAAAGGTCACACGAGCGGTTTGGTCGTTGAAGGCTTCCGCTTTGCTGTAACCTACCACTGCCTTGACCTGAGGTTGCGCCAGCTCTTTGATGATCAAACTTGTGCTGCCGGCAGGCAGCATCTTGATCACTTCCTTTTTCAGAAGGTAGCATCCTGGGAAAGCAATGCCCGTGCACCTTAGCTTGCTGATTGGCTCGTTGGAGCTTTCAGGGTTACAATTTCCTGAACCCTGCCACGGCCCCGCTTCAAGGCGTGGGCATTTGGCAGTGCGTTCAAGCACCCTTTCGGACCGCTCGGTTGTGCAATGGCAGGGCCTACTGGCTATAGAGAACAACAGGTTGGGCATACAAATGCGGATGCCAAGGCGCAGCACGTCCCTCAAGCAAAGCTCCTGACAGCCCATCAAGTCCAGGCCTTTCTCCAAGTGAGGTCCGCTGATTGTGTCCTGAGAGCATGCCAAACAAAGTCACGCAGCCCACACCAAGAATTGCATTTCAAGCGCCTTTTGTTGAAACTCCAACCGAAATATGCTGACTCCCCATCATCGAATACGGTAACGTGCGTGACGTGCGCCTGTTGCGACACACTTTTGCATTTCCGAATGAAGAAGATCAGTGCAGCCCTCAAAATGACCCCCGCCACCCCGCGGCAACGAAGACATGTCCTTGGAGCCCACGATGCTCTGCGACACGTAGATGCCATCCGGGTCCCCGGCCAAACGGCTGGCTGGAACCCCTGGGCCCACGAACAAGTTCAGGGCCTGCCAGGAAAATGGCTCAGCACGCAAGCAAGCCATAGTTTCGCAAGCACAAAGGACCTGGATATAGGTTCACCTTCTTGGCACCTCTCAAAAATGGGCCAAAATGGGAAAACCAAAAGGGTCACCAGGTCGGCTTTGGGTACCTGAGTGGCGGCCAGAGATCATGTAAAAGCTGATGGATGACCAGCTTCTGCAGTCTCAGGAGGGGTCTGAAAACAACTCAGACAGCACCCACAGACAACTCATATCTCAGTGGTTTAGAAAGTACAGCTACGCACAACTTGCGCGCAAATTGTGTGTCTTTCACAACTCCATCGCGAAGCTTTCGCGGAGGTATTGCCAACAAACACCGATGGCCGCCGAATACTAAACTCCTTACAAAGACCTTTAGAGCCACTCCCATATATCGTCTCTGCCCCTGCGGCTTGCAAACCACAGGTCGAAATGGCAAGCAAATCTAAGAAGTGCAATGCTGCCTACCCGACCTACCCGGCTTTGCGAGCGTCCCTTTCGGCAGATTTGGTCATTGGCTCATGCTTTCCCATAGTTGCTGTCTGCGACTTTCACAAGAACCAAGCGAAGCGCGCCTTAGCACGGTCAACCTCAACAGACAGGTCTACCTGGCGCTGGCTGAAGGGCGCGACGGTGCGGTCAATAGTGTATACGTAGAAGGGCTGGCTCTGGCTGTAGAAAATGCATGGCTGGCCGTTGCTCAAAAGCTGTGGATTGCTGCTACTGGCACCTTTGACCATGAAGCCAGTACAAGTTTGGTCGTATAGGCATCGGGACTTGCAAAGGTCGATCTTGTCCTGGCTGCTGAACCGAAGCTCTCAATGCTCACCCTCCCCCCCCAAAAAAAAGAGAGGACAAATTCAAAGTGAGACTTGGCCAAGTGTCGAAACTTACGCTGTCCACCTCTGGCTCAACTCCAGCAACAAGGCTCTCCAGCTCCTCAAACACGGTGAGTACTGTGACAGGTACTGGGGGGCCACCGCCTGAAGGGCATGGCACACACGGAATGCCACCTATGTGAAGGAGGAAAGGTCCCCGGCCAGCTGCAGCCAAGAGACTTTTTCTTTCAAAGCTTGTCAGCATGGCTTTGGCAAATAGCTACTCTCTATCACACTGACCGTCTGCAAAAATGATTGCTCTGCAGTTGAATTCTTAACCCGCTGAGAGAACGTGCAGGCCGCGCCTGGGCCGGTCGGCCCCTGAAAATATCCCTGCATCACGGTGAGGTTGCTCACGCTCTGCAGGCCGCAGACATAGCCAGAGGCCCCGAGGTCGGACAGGAAGGACCGAAGCTTCGGCAAACCGCAACAATAGTCTCCGCAGCGGGCCTGGCCACTGCCTGTGTCCACAAATCCTTTCAAAATGGCGGTGCCTTCCAGGAAGAAGCCCGCAGTTCGCTCTCGGGCATTGTCCATGGAGTAGTGGTATGGCGTGTTCTGCTGGACCCACAAGTCTTCAGATAGCTGCGTGACAAGGCTGTTGAAACCGTCCTCGCCATACTGGTAGAGTGTCTCAAAGCGCTTCTCATTGCCTAGGATTGCCGCATTGGGCAAAAACTGCCACTCAGCAGGTTCCCACTCCTGCACATCACTGCTACAGAACGACCACATCCTGTCGCCGCACAGCGATTTGAAACTCCCGTCGGGCAGATCCCGTGCATTCACATAGCACCAATGCGGGTAGTCAGGGGCCAGGCCGTCATCCTCGGAACAGTATTCCGTCGTCGAGCATTGCGGCAGTAAGTTCAGGTCGCCCGGGCGACCTGCCAAGGCCAAAATGAAAGGCGACTGCGGGTTCTCGCGGCAGGTCCTTCTCGAAATCAGGTCTTCGGGCGCAAATCGCTCGACGCCAGGAAGATGAAACTCCCCGTTGGCCTTGCGGGTGTCCTCCACCCAATAGCGCTCACATGGGCACCCAGACTCTGTGACCCGCTCTGCCGCAGGCTGGTCTTGCCCACGCAAAAAGCGCGGCTTGTCCTCCTTGGCTGCAGCCCACTTTTACGCAAATGCGAGGAATTCAGAAAGCACTAGGCTGTTATGGACAACATCTAACATGTTCTGTGGCATGAGTGAGAAAAGGCGGTTTGTGTTCCACAAAAACCGATGCCAAGGATCGAGGTAAACGATTTGGCTGTCTTCATTGTCTATCAAGTACATGTTTTCGGCTGGGTCGATGCAAAGCCCCATGATGCTTCCGAACTTGGCGGACTGCGCCGTCACCACGTCACAGCCCTGCAGAGACTGAATGTTTCGGGCTGGGCACCAGGTTTGGTGTGCAACAGGGGCGGCATACTTCCAGTAGCTGTAGCCTTGCTCGTAGATCTGGGAGCTCTCCACGTCGAAGGTGGCGTTCACAGCTGGAAACTCCAGCGCCAGCCACGTCTTCAAGGCCTCAGCCTGGCCTGGCCGCGCCGCCTGCCGCTCCTCCGCGGTGCTGTTGTCCTCGAAGGTGGACATCTCAAATCTCTCCAGGAAGTTCCCGAAGTCCCCCTTGAGCAGGGTGAGGGAGATGTTGATCAGCGGCAACATGAAGATGCGGTTGTTATCGCTGTCCACCGCCCAGAGCCGGTCGTGGCGGTCGATGGCGATGGCATACAGCTCGCTCAGCTGCAGGGCGCTGTTAGGCACCTTGAAGTTGCCTGGCAAAGCGCTTCGTGCGATGCCGCGGAACGCCTGCCACATTCCTTGGATTGCCAAGGCTTTGACTGACGCCAAGACTCATGTTCGCAGTCTGTGAAGAGAGTTGTCGGCATGCCTCCCTAAGAAATCCTTGCCATGTTTTCTTGGCGTGCTTGCATGGGTCAAGTCAGGCGACTGCCCATTTCTCATGCTTTGGCACAAAGACTAAATCCACACATCGGCTGCACATGTGGTAACAGCAGCTAGAAGTCTAGAATTAGATCCAGCCACGGAAAATGGCTAACCTATGACGAGAGTCCTTGCTGCTGTGATCTGCTGCCAGCAAAGGTATAGAGCGTCGCTGTCGGGTTCTGGCTGGGATCTCCCAAGCTTGTTGTCAGCTTCAGGATCTTCCGGGACCCAGCCTCGACAATATACAGGTCCTGCCAGGCGTGACGTCAACTTCGCCTCCAGATATGGCTGTGGGTCAACAATAGGTACCCCAAATGAAACCCTGGCCAGTGGAAACATGGACCAGAACCCGTGGTCCCCTGGTGGTTTAATTTTGACCCATACCCATATAGACACAGAAAACATCTCCAAAGTAGATACACCTCCAAAGTAGATGACTGTTCAGTCTTACTTTTGAAGCTCTTAGAGCCGCCAAACAGCGCTGCAGCTCTACACCAAGACATCTCTTCAGCCCGGTCCTGGTTGGAGGCAAAGGCAAGGGCCCTAGGATTCCACAAGCTTGCCTCCAGAGCCACGCAGCCTGAGTCGCAGCTGTCCTCAGCCATGACCCCAGTGCCTGCCACGGTGTAGATGAACCATTCCGCGCCACGCACCAATTTCCGGATGCGCTGGTTGAGGAAATCCGCGAAGTACACCTGCTTTCTTGAATGCAAGCTGTACGCCATTTAAAGAGCGGTGCGGCAAGTGCTTGATGGCAACTGGTTTTCCATGTCCCCTTCGGGTGGACTGGTGGACTGCATCCAGTGATGCAACCTATGCAGGGACCCCAATGGCACTAGGCAAAAGTGAAAAATCATGTCCAAAGAAACGGCACAAGTGGCAAGCAGGGATGCCTAAAGCACCTGCCCTCAACACTTTGGACCCCAAACGTGAAACAGCATGAACCTACGGATTGTCCGCGCGTCTTCTGCAAGTATTTCTCCGAAGGGCTTGGCTGCAATCTTTTTGGAGCTAGCCAAAGCCTAACCCACGGCAAAAGCACACACTTACTTGGGCTTACGGCATGGACAAAAAAACTGCACTCCTTGTAGCCCTTCAATGTGGATAGCCCCAACCCACCAGCGTGACCTCTTGTTCAATCGGGAAGTGGCCGAGTTTGTCCCACTCTGACAGACTTTGAGATGGAACCCAAAGCGCCCATGTTTCTTTTGGCCGGTGCTTCTGGGTCCCACATCCGCCTGAAAGCCCCCTCAGTTGCCCAAAGAACCCTGAAATGAGAGGTGAACCATGGTCAACCTTTTGGCACCTGACTTGAGCCAACACCGGAGCACCAACAGCCTTCGCTTTCCTTGAGCTTCGAACCCAAAGGGTTGCCTGTTACGCGGCCGTCGATGCATCCGGATCGATGCCTCGTTGGTCTTCGGCTTCAGGGCCAAGCCCTCGGGCTGCCGCAGCTGCGCCAGGCGTGCTGGGCCCCCGTCCCCGGAGAAGCCCACCTAACGAGAAACCAAAATTCGAGCAATGCCCATCTCCTGTATCGGAAAAATGACACTTGGTTAGTTGGTGCAAATGCCATATATGATTTTTATTATTATAAAGAATGATGTACTAGCACCTGCACACCGAAAGTTTCTGTGGCGCTCTTTGGATCTAGTCACTTCCTATTAATCAACCTACCCCTAATAATAAAACCCCCCTCAGCCGCGCCAAACACCGCAAATACTAGTTTTAAGTTAGCCAATACTAAACCAATACTAAACTCCTGAGCCCACACATGTTTTCCACCAAGCTCTCAACATGTGCTTATCAGGCCCCCCCCCATAATGTGTTGAAACAAGAAGGTTCCAAGCTATGTGTCCAACAGAAACAAGCCCCTTCCCTTTGCAATTCTAAGTTGCTACTCAAAAGTTGCATCTCAAGCATGTTTTCTGTTAAACCAACGGGTTGCCTTGTGAGATAGGGTTTTATTTATTCGGTTCGTTTTCCCCTAATTAAAAATAAATATATAAAACACAAAAACACACAAAAAAACAACAACATAGTATTATTAAACAACGAACGGCTTGTGGGTCAAGGAGTCCTCGAATCTAAAGGGTTCCTCCCCAAACACGTTTTATTCTTCACAGCCCGCGCGCCACCCCCACACACTCCAAGAATTTCACAACGGGAATGTCCCTGCCAGAGCTCCTACTTAAAAGTTGCAATCTGAGCGTTTTATCCTGCAAATCAAAGGGGATCCCCTTTCCAATACAAGTCCTATACTAAGCAGCAGAAAAGAAACTATATCTAAGGCAAAAACCGGCGACCCCTAACAATAAAACTCCCTCCGAGGTTTTTTAGTAGGAGAGGGGACGTTTTTCTTCCTGTTGTTTTCTCTTGGTCTTTCTTTCTTTTGTTTATCTTTTTTTTCCCATGGGGAAAGGATTGCACTGTTCAACACTTGAGGCCACACATGAGTGTAAGGCCAGTTGCGGCCGAAGAGGCATGTGAAATCGGTTTGCGTTTTCGAGTCGTTGGCCAGTGTTTTACCCACGGCCGTGTGCAAACCACAGCTTTTCAAAGCAGGCATCCCGAAGTACAAGCAGGGCTTAGACAAACTGAGTTCAAAGCTCATGACGTACCTGCCTCCTGTGCTTGTTTGTGAGTTGTTGACTGCTGCAGTTGCTCTGCCTGAGCCCTACTTTGCAGTCCTGCATGAAAACAAGACCATGCAGATTGTGGCTCTTTCGCAACCTTCGCGCCGCGTTTGTGGCCTAGGAAATATCGACATTTTGAATACTTTCGAATGCAGGGACCTCTCATCGCTCAAATGCGATGGCATGCTAACACGAACAAACATAGACAAGCCCGAGACCCGAGGTGCAGCATCCTTTGACCCGATGCCACAGTGGAGCAAAGCAGAACCAAGATGGCCATTGGCCATTTCATGTTGGCCCTCGGGCTATTCACGGGCCCCTCTAAAAGTGGTCGGATTCCCCACTAAAGGCAGGGAAAGCACCCCTCGTAATAAAATGGGGTTAAACAATATGGGGTCAACATTATCGCATTGAGCTAAGGATTGTATTGCACTTGGATTGACCCACCCCACCTCTCCAGTGCCGGCGATGGTGACCAACGCGTCCAACTTGGCATCGAGCATGCCTCATTGGACTGGCTGAGTGGGCAGGTGCAAAGCAACGCTGCAACCACCAATAATTTGGACATTAGGCCTGTTTCACGAAAGAAGGCTGACTTTTCGCCAAAACCCAAAGTAGTGTGGCGGGAAGGCGCCAAGTTTGTGGCAAGCAGCGAATCCGGTTGTTGCCCTGGTCAGAGAAGTATACGTTGTTCTCTTCATCAACTGCAATGCTCACGGCGAAGGAAAAGGATGACTGGGCGGCTGGCGTGCAAGCCTGAGTACTGCTTCGGCAGTCACCCCAGAATATCTCCACGCCATCCCCTGCCAAAGTGTGCACATGGGCACATTTCTCCTGGAATGGGCATTCCAAGCAGGTGGTCACCGAGCTGGTCATGCAGCGATTCTGCCGACTGCTCCATCCATACACGCCCAAATCATTTTGGCAAAGACATTTCTCCGGGGTTTGCGGCGGCGACAAAGGGTAGTTCGCCTCGCCAAGGCCCAGCAATGCCAGGGCCACACGAATTGAGTGGCCCCTCATGCTGCAACTTGTGCCATGGCTGAGGCTTGAGCTTAGCAGCTGAACTTGAAGGAAGCTAAGAAGCTAAGCATCTGAGTGGGTCATCTGAGTGGGTTACTAGAACCCACTTGAGTGTG
Organism: Effrenium voratum; assembly: GCA_963377175.1. Classification (NCBI taxonomy): domain Eukaryota; class Dinophyceae; order Suessiales; family Symbiodiniaceae; genus Effrenium; species Effrenium voratum. The sequence goes on along the minus strand of CAUJNA010000191.1, from coordinate 274,518 downwards.
TGTGTGTGTGTCAAAACTAGGATTCCGTTGGGACTGCTTATTGACCACGACCAAAGTTCACAATTTCCTTCGCTCAACACCCAAATTGTCTGGTGCACCGCAAGGCTCTGCTCCAGGCCTTTTCCCGGCAGCTCTAAACTTGTCAAGGCCTTTGGTTGCAGGTGCCGCGTTCCCTTGGCCTCAAGGCAAATTCAGCGAACATTTGCCTGACCCACAGGTTGTTGCGCACAAATGGCCATGGGTCAAAATCCTGGTTCCCCCCCAGTGAACATCCCAATCCCCACTAAAATGGGTTCTAAAATGGGTGTTGCACCTACCCCAAAAAGGGATCCCATGGGTTTTGACCCACAGCCAAGTTAACGTTCAGTGAAGCTCCGCAGGATCTCTCGGAGGCTCGCTTTCAAGTGCCATGCACTTAAGAGGCCGACGCACCACGCGCTTCCTGAGCTAACCCAGGCTGGCCGCCAAGTTGAAGTGGCAAAGCTCCAGACTGCCCAAGTCGACAAACTCCCTGGTCTCCAACAACGCGCTCCCTTCAAATTGGCTTACCTTAAATTGAAGTAGAGCGAGCGACCCTGAAACTGAGTGGTATTCCATGGGGTTTCCTTGTCGTTTCCTTGTGGTAACCTCAGAAAAAAGAAGAAGAAACAAAAACACCCCCAAGAGTCAGTGCCTCAAAGCGGCTGGTCTCGCTTCTGCCTCGCCTCCGACTTCACCTTCTCCTAAGTCGCTTTCACGTGCCAGCCATCATTTTTTAAAACACAACGAAAACTAAAAACTGCTAACACGGTATGAGAACCGATCAAAAGGCTTCATCTATTTGGCGGAGGAATTGCCCCACAGGTTGGTATCTGTTGCTTTGTTAAGGCGTGCAGCGGCAAACCGACTGGCAGCAATGTTTTGACAGAGGCGGTTCTGATAAACACCTGTTTTCATATTTTGGGTCCAAACGGGCTTAAACCCCGGACAACCCCCCGGACAAACCCCCGGACAACCCTCCGGACAGCTTTGAGGGCACAAAATCGGCGGGACAACTCCCCGGACAAACCCCCGACAACCCTCCGGACAGCTTTGAGGGCCCAAAAGCCCGGGACACACCCTCGGACAAACCCCCGGACAACCCTCCGGACAGCTTCGAAGGCCCAAAAGCCCGGGACAAACCCCCGGACAAACCCCCGGACAAACCCCCAGACAGCTTTGAGGGCCCAAAAACCCGGGACAAGCCCCCGGACAAGTCTTCGGACACCCGGACAAGTCTTCGGACAGGTTTGGAACACGCCAAAACCACTCGGAAACCACTCGGAAACCACTCGGAAACCACTCGGAAACCACTCGGAAACCACTCGGAAACCACTCGGAAGCCACTCGGAACCCACTCGGAACCCGCTCAAAACCACTCGGAAACCACTCGGAGGGAATTATTCTTGCGAGAGGGGGGTTTGCAGCATAAATCTCGGCAAAGTGCGCGGACAACCCTCCGGACAACCTTCCGGACAACCCCCCGGACAACTTGCTGGACAGTTGTTTGTCCAGCAGTTTGTCCCGCACTTTGTCCCGCACTTTGTCCCGCACTCTGTCCCGCATATCGAGCGGGTGTTTATGCAGAAGGGCATTCGTCAAGCAATGTTCAATGTTTGTTAAAGACTGCCCAGCTTGTTTCTGCACGCTGAGCCGCAGAGGCTTTCATTGCTTCTAGCTCTGCCTCGCAGCTGAGAGAGGTGAGAGGCTCAGTGCGAAACACTTGCAAGGCTCCTGCCTGCATCTCGGCGATCTTTGCTTCAAGCGACTTCATCTTCGCCTGCGACCCTCATTCAGTTGAAAACATGTTTGCGATGGCAAAGGGGATGCTCCTTGAATTTGTTGAAACCCAAGTTTGGCAGCACCTTGCTCATAGAAACCCAGAACAACGTGCACTTCATAAACATGACTGCCTTTCACAAATGCCAGCGGGGAATGTGTCAACGTATGTAAAGTAAGGGCCCTGCAGTGGTTTGCTTGGCGATAGTCATGCTTGGCTCAACAAGAGGTCCTTCGAAGGCACGAAAATAGACCGAGCTGCACTTGGGTCATTGCTTAGGAGCCCCGGTCTTAGAGTGCCGACAGTGGCCGTCGAGCAGAGATTGCAAGAGGAGAATTGGATTTGATCTTGCTGGTTCTCAGCGAATGAGGGAATGATCCCTATCAACCATCCATCGTTGCGGAAGAAAGAGAAAACAAAAAACAAGAAACATGCTACATGTACCCGGTCTTGCGGTTCTGAACCTTGGTGCAACCGGCGCTCCCTTCGCTTCTCAGCTGCCGCCCCTTCGCCTCCTTCTCCTCCTTCTGCTCTTGCTCGTTTTGTGGGTCCAGCAGTCTTTGAAGCTCTTCTCTCTGCAGTTCCTGAGCCAATGCGCAACCAAACCAAACGGATCCAGAGCAACTCCAGAAGAAGTGGCCCCAATTTGTGGAGCTAGGGCCTTAGGGTGGATTCATTGTATGATTGCCGGGGGAACTATTGCTTCACTTGACATACGCTTGAATCATGAGCACCTGAGGACGGGTACTCCGGTAAATATTCCTGACTTCCAGGAATCAAGTCAAGCAAGGCCCGCTCAAAACCTGCAAGGCGGGGACAAAGGGAACATGGTTCTGGCTGGACGCACCGCGCCCACGGTTTTCGAGGCCTTCAGGGTAGGGAGAAGCCCTTCGACTTTCATGTTCTAAATTGCACCTACAACGGCTCATCAGCTTGGCTACTGTGATGTGGGTTCTGAAATCTGTGTGGTCCTTTTTGCAGCCAAGGAACCCTTTGACTCTTCCCGTCCCTGGACACTTTCTCGGAGGCTTTGAGCGGCTCCTCCTCTTGCCCGATCACCTCCTGTCAGGCAAAGGACACCTTCAAAGAGGCAAGGCGATGATGAAGTTTACCCATCCATCCACATGGGTTTGCCTCGAACTGGCCCCGAAAATGGTTGGCATCCCTTTCCTTTCGCTTCTTTCAAACCAAAAAGGTGGTTCCCCACAAAAAAACATCTTGCGAGTCTCCGCCCGGCCTCCAGCCTCTCCTTTTGCAGCTCCCTGGCAGGTTTGTGCTTGCACTCGAACAAACCCCACTATCCCGAAGGCAATGCGCTTCTTCTCTCATTCTCTACCCAGGTCTTTATGTGTGTTTTCTTTATGTATTGTTTGATTCATCTCATTTCATGTCCTTCCTTCCTTTCTATTTCTGTCTTTCTTCTTTCCTTTTATCTGTCTTCCCTATATCTCGCATTCAGATTTACATGCTCCCGCTTGGTGATGCTTACTGCTGGCACTTGTGGTTTGGCGCCAGTCCTGGCGGGAACGTTGCTACTGGCAGCCACGCATCCCCATCATCAGTCGACTTGCGCCCACAACATCCAGAGACAATACACGGGGAGGCGTCAAAAGTAGTTGTGGCACGGACGCCTAGGATCGCATTTTCGCGAAAACTCCCTGCGTGCAGCCTTGGCCGCGACCGGGACCCACTGGCTCAAGCTTTGCCAAACGTCATAATCCAAACCAATCGGTATCAAAATGGACCCAGAACCATATAAGGAATTGAAAACACGGCCGCACCCCTTATGGTTGGGATGGTCCCTTACACCCTGCAAAAACACTCAGGTGATTCAGGTTGGAGGTAGGGCTCGGAGCCCTTGCCCAACCTCTGCGTAGGCATTGGCATGACGTCAGCTTCCACTGCCGCCTGACCAGCCGCATCCAAAGCAAGCACCCTCAGGCGAACTTGTTCGTAATTTTGAAAGGTGCCAGACTTGGCCTCCCCCCCCCTCCCGTTGAATTTTGACTTTGAAAAGAAATCTACATGGGACCAACTGATTGGAAGGACAACACCTTTGCACATTCCAGTTGGTGGCGTGTTTGATCGCCGTGGCTTCATCTACCATCAGCTGTCCCTTTGCGTTGTGTAATAAGAATAAAAAAAAAAACAAAAACGTGAGGCTGGCATAGGCTGGCACCCACTAAAGCACAAGGCCAGGCCTTTACCTCTGTCCGAGTGGCTTCACCTCAAGCCGGCGACCAACGCAAGGCTGGCAAATACACCTCGTTAAGGCTTTACCCGGCAAATGGCCATGGTTCAAAACGAATGATACCATTTTTGGATAGGTGCACCACCGATTGGGATGTTCACTAGGGGTACGGGGTTTTGACCCATGGCCAAATCGCCAGGGCATACCCTAGCACAACAGAATAATGAGTGAACGGACATGCCGCCAAGCGATAGGGTCATCTCTCAGCAATCGGCTCAGAGTCACGTAGGCCCATAACTCCAACCTCATGCGAATGCCACGCAGATCAAATCATATCCTTGGCAGCCTTGCAAGAACCTTCAGGCAACGTACTGAGGGAAACTGCGGCGACGGCACCTACTTCCAAGCAACTACCATGAAGCAAGCATGCACATGGTCTAAGCAGGGGATTCCTCTAAGGTTTTGCATGCTTAGACGAAGCGGGATGGTATTTCAAGCCTACCAGCTTCTGCACCACTGAGATTCAAGCCGAGCTCCGCCCAAACTGTCAGTGTCTAAGTTGCCAAGCCTACGTGGCCTCTCATGTTCAAGAGGGAGTGGTGCGGCCATGCTCGTCGCGAGTGTTCACTCAATTTGAGGGAAAAATGAAAAGCAAAAAAACATGGGGCCAAACCGCAAGACAATGTAAACGCCCGGGCCCCAGGCTTTTTAATCAATTGTAGAACAATTGCGATAGAGTGGGCGATCGAAAATGGGATCGGCGATAGAAAATGGGATCCAGTTTGGTTCTTTGGGGCGCGTGGCACGCTTGGAGAAACGGTAGAGGCGCTGGTCTTGTCTTGGAAAATTGGACGCCAGACACTTGGCATCTGTGCGGCTTCCGCCGGCCAGGCCTCACTGCATCTTTTGTTAATCACGCATCTCTTGTTTGCATACCCTATCTAACATCTCTGCTTCTCCCATCAAGCCTTTCTCCCATAACCCAACGGATGCCACTACTTTATCAGCAGTGCCCACCAAAGCGATTGAGGGTTGGGAAGTCTGCTCGTTCCCACTTTGGCTAAACCACACCAAGCCCGCCGACTTTTGAGGACCGCTCCTGCCACTGCCGCAAAGCTTTTCCTGGCAAAGGAAGCTGCGCCAATGAAAACCATGCCAAGTCTTTGAAGTCTTTGGCTCGTGGCGAGATACTGCGATACTGCAGCAGAAATGGTTAGAAAGTACCCATGCAGTAACTAGAATGATCTGGCTTAACAGGTAAAGCAGCATGACGTTGAACAACCTCTTCCAAAAGAACAGCTTGCGTTTCGACGTTGCCAAAGGTCATCATATGGTCATCATTACCTTTTGAACTTTCTCTTCTGAAACTCATGCGGGGCTACCATGACATGTCCAGGCAACTGGCACAGTGTGCGGCTTGACCAAAAAGCAAACGCGATGCACCTCCAAATTTACGTCAACAACGTTTGGCAACTGCATTGCTTGAGCTGGACACTTGCAGCACTTTCTCCGAGCCAAAACAGTACTGAACGACCAAGGCGTCACGACGCATCGGACAAGACCAACATGAAGGCACTTGTGCAAAAAAGGCCCACCCCCTTGAAAGCAGTTGCCGCACCTTCAGCACATGCCAGCGCCCAGGAGTCAGTGAGAGAAACTCCAAAGAGGTGGAACCCAGCACCTGCCCACCTCAGCTGCAATTTGGGAGTCACTCGTGTGGAAGTTTGCCATTCCAAAGCTTGTGCCGCCCTTTAGCTGCCAAAGCAAGGCCAGCAATGCACGCCGCTCCGCGTGCAAGGAGCGGTCGTGCTCGACAGGCAGGGACATCAGGGCCTTGTCCTCAGGACCTTGGGGCCCTGGCCCATATGGGACAACCGCACCTGCACAAACAAAGCCTGAGGCTTCGGTCTGAAGGCTGGCAGCCCTCCAAGCCAAAAGCATTTGAGCCTCCGGAGCCCGAGGCGCGCCACGCGTGACACACCTGAGTGAGAGGTGGGCCTGGCGGCGAGCCTGGAGGTCCCATCTTGCGGATCCCAGCGTGAGGATGCCCTGTGTCAAGACCCGGCCCAGCCCGAAAAGGCTGCAGCCGCCATCGCCGCCGTCTAGCTGAAGGATCAGCTGAGGCGGAATCCGGCGGGATAAGGCCCCAAGCATGAACTCAGAGATGAAGCCATGACCATCCAGCAGCTCAATAGCCTCCACCGCTGCAGTCACGGGCAAGAAGGAGGAGAAGGAGGCGCGCACTGGCTGGCAGCTGGCCAACAGTTGTGGCACGGAACTCTGCAGGCGAGCCAGCAAAGGCCTGGACTGCTTCGCGAATGCCGCTTCTCTTAGGCTCACAAGGTTTGGAGCCGGGCCCAACTTGTCCATGCTCTCAAGCAAGGACCAAGCGCTCTGCCAAAGCGATCTGCCAGCATACGATGCAAGTTCAATGTTGCACGTTATGAGGTTGCGCTGTAAGCGTCTTTGCTGCATCTCGTCCAGAAGCGCCAAAGCTGACACCAGGGAATGCTCGCTGCACGCGCTGCACGCGGCGCCGTAGGCTATGACATTGGGCTCCACCGTGCGGCTCTTGCAATCCTTCCACACTCCCAAGGACAGCTCCCAACGCTGGCTCTTCCCACAGGCACTGACTGCCGTGGAGCAGCTGATGGCGTCCAGTGCAGACTGCCCGGCCACCATGACGCTGTGCACGGACAGGACCAGATCCCAACGAAGTCGGTGCTCAAAAGCCTTGGCAACAGTATTCAAGGCGGTCGTCAGCTGATCTGCCCGTAGCAAGCCAACATGTTGGCGCAGCAGCTGCATTGCCTGAGCCCAAGAACGCCCATAGCTGCAGCAGGCGATCCCAGTGTTCACTGCCACGTCGCTGATCAAGGCCAGGTGCTGCCCCTGTGTGAGCAGCGCAAGCGCCGGCTGCCAGTGGGCGCGGCACGCGCTCACGGCCACACCCATGGCCTGGACATCTAGTTGCAAGCCGAAGACACCTTGGCCCATGACCCGTTGCATCCACAGCGCCTTGCGCCACTGCCCAGCGCGGTCGCACCGGGCCTGCAGTGCCCCGAAGGCCTGACAGCTCGGGCGGAGGCCGTCGCAGCAGCGCTGATCGAAGGAACGGATGGCCAGCACCCAGCCAGACAAAGTCGCACCCAGCGCGCTGGGATGCGGTGCTTGATGCATGGGCGATGGGATTCATTCCTATGCCGCGCTTGCCTCTTGGCTCCGTAGCCTGGACCGAATGAGTACTCCCCAAATGGTGGCGATTTGCCCTGAACCGGCTCGGAACGCTCTGCTCAATCTGTTCAGTTTGTTCTTTTCATGATATTTGCGGGGTGGTATCATTCGAGAGGGCTGGCCTTCCGGCCGGGAAATGGGTTGAGTTTCATGTTTCGGTCGGCATTGTTCCGCTCCCTCTATTGAGCAAATTTACCGCCGACCCCAACTCCAGTAGCACGAGGGGACATTTTAGAACCCAAGACTCAACCAATACTTGCATCAGTTCGTAACCAGCCGCAAATCCAACAAATGACCTAGATTTCTGCTGATTGAATTCCTTGCGCAGAACGCACTTACTTGTGGGGGAGGCAAGGGGACGGGCTTTAGGCTATGGGGACAGAGCCAAGAGCTGTGTTCAACACCTTGCTGACCATCGAGCCAAATGAGCTCAAATACGCTTTAGGCGGGTTTTTGGTGCTGGGCATTCTGGAGCAGAACATGCAACAAGTCCTGTACTCTGACAAGTATGCGCAAAGCACAGGACAGGGTTCCCTCGATTCGCCGGACTTCCCCAACACACGCCACGCACACCCACACACACGCCAACACAAAGGTAATATCATTCCAATTGGCCCAACTGGCGATGTTCACGCCACCTGAAAACCTAAACGAAGGCTATAAGCATGAAATAATAGTGGCACCTTTGTTTTATGTGTGCCTCTGAGCTAAGCTCAGCCTGGGCAGCCGAGCCTGTGAGCGAAAGCGCCTGCACTTCAAGCGAAGCTCTCCAGGTGAACGCCTAACCAAGGCCAGCAGAATTGAGAAGTAAAGATCAAGCTGAAACACAAAAAGGGAGCGACACAAACACACAGAGTGAGGAAGAAGGAAGAACAAGATGAAACTTGCACGGGCTGCGTTGCGATGATTGAGTTGTGGCTGCCGCCATCATTGCACGATTTCGGGGGGGAGGTTGGTCTCATGAGCTGTTCCGAGCTATAGCCCTACCCTTGGCCTTGGCAAAGGCGTGCGGAATGAAGAAAGTAAGTGGTTAACACGAACACGGTCTAACTGCAATCACTTCTCACTGTTGGATGGGCCACGCAGACTTTGAACCACCGCATCCGGATTTTGTATTAATTGTAATCTTCATCTTGAATTGAAGCTTCCAAAGCAAAGTCAACAAACCAGCCCTTACGTTTTCGAACCACAGACTGATTCACTATCTAGCCGCCTCTTGGTTGTAATGGGATTGCAGGACGAAAAACCTCACAAGCCCCCAATCAACCTTTCAACCAAGCAAGCTGGATAATGAAACAGCCTAATCCTGGCCGTCCCGTCGGCCGCCTCAAAGGTGAAGTGGTGCTCATCTAGCCACACAGCTTTGCCCGCTCGGATCCTTTGCCCCGAGGTCCTGGATCGATCCGAAGCGAAGGAGCAAATCCACCAGCCTTCCATCGCTTTGATCCTTCTTGCTTTTTACAACCGGACCCCTAACCCCCCGGCCAACCCCAAAATGTGCCAATAGTCATAAACTAGCCCTGATAAGGAGAACGATGCTAATTTTAACCTAGCTTGTTCGGGAGAAACGGATTAGCATCGTCGTCCCAATCCTCAGGCTCTTTGACTGAACCCGTCTCAAGGTCCTGTAAACTTGCCCCTCCACCCGCACGAGAAGCTGCACCTCTGTGCCATCCTGGCGGAAGCTAACTGATCGGCCAATCGGGCTAGTTGGATGGAAACTCGGGGCCAAAACTCCTGGAACAGTTAATTGTTGATGTTTTGTGAAATTGAACTTTTGGGAGTTTCTATGATGCCTTCCATACCTTTGGCAAGGTTTGATGTAATTCCTACATTCCTTCCTTCCGCCCTTCTTTCCTTCCCTTGCCAGCGTTGACCCAGCAAGCCTCCGCACCGGTGAACGCTTGCGGCACCAGCCTGTCGTTGCTTCATTTGACGCGCATGGGTCCCAAGCTCGACTGGACACGCTGGACACGCTGGGCTCCGCGCTCCAACTTCGCTACTGGGTTCGCATCCTCCGCATCCAAAGTGTCGGCCTGACGTGATCCCTCGCTGGAGCGATCGTCGTACTCTGGTTGGTTGTCGCTCAGCTGTCCACAAGCTCTGGTCTTAACTATAAATGATGGGCACACCTACAACAGGCGCAACTTTTTCTGAGTTGCGAAAGGCTTGCAAACAGCTTCGTGAGGAAGCCTGTTCTCAGCCTGCAACAAGCTAAGTACATGACACGATTCGTATCTTCTTTGCTTGCTTGGCGGCGGGCATGTCAATTAATGCCCACAGAAACTTGTCGTCCCCCATACCCGGCTGATCAGCTTTCGCCAAGCGGCGGAAAGAAACTGCTGAAAAAAAACTCGTCAAACATACACCAAGTCATCAGGGCCTTTCGCATCCACAGCTTGTGCTCGCCTCTTGCCCCGCCTCTTGCCCGACAGCAGCCATTCGCTCTACGTCCGAAGGTCGCCTGGCCATTCGCGTTGCACGTCTTGTGACTTGCGGCTCTTGGACGCCTTCGCAAGTCCCAAAGCGCCACGTGGTACCAGCGCAGGAGAACCTCCTAAGGCGCCCAAGCAAACGCGATGCGCTTGCAGCTTGCAAGGCGCAAACGGACACCTTCCTTCGATGCCCCCGGACTGAAATGTCGTGCACTCTGCACAATCGCATCTTCTTGCTCTTCTGGCAGTCTCTGTTGACAGAACGCGGTGGGTGTATGGCTTACAGAACGCTAGGTCACATGGGCGGGGAACACCATGTTGAAAACCGGCACATGGTGAGAACAAAGGGACACCAACCACCAGACGCGTGTCAAGCCCGGCTCCCGCAATAGGCTGTCGTTGGCGCAGGGTCCCAGCACCCGCTTGAGGCTCTTGATGGCTTCAGGCCTCAGCTGGCGAAATACTTTTCAGTCGGCCGTCCGCTTTGCATGCACTGTTTGGTTTTTCGCCGGTGAACAGGCTGAATGTGATACTCCAGCTTGCAGTCTTTGAAATATCAGTCGCTCCAGCTTGCAGTCTTTCAAACATCAGTCGCTCCAGCTTGCAGTCTTTCAAACATCAGTCGCTCCAGCTTGCAGTCTTTCAAACATCAGTCGCTCCAGCTTGCAGTCTTTCAAACATCAGTCGCTCCAGCTTGCAGTCTTTCAAACATCAGTCGCTCCAGCTTGCAGTCTTTCAAACATCAGTCGCTCCAGCTTGCGGTCTTTCAAACATCAGTCGCTCCAGCTTGCGGTCTTTCAAACATCAGTCGCTCCAGCTTGCAGTCTTTCAAACATCAGTCGCTCCAGCTTGCAGTCTTTCAAACATCAGTCGCTCCAGCTTGCAGTCTTTCAAACATCAGTCGCTCCAGCTTGCAGTCTTTCAAACATCAGTCGCTCCAGCTTGCAGTCTTTCAAACATCAGTCGCTCCAGCTTGCAGTCTTTCAAACATCAGTCGCTCCAGCTTGCAGTCTTTCAAACATCAGTCGCTCCAGCTTGCAGTCTTTCAAACATCAGTCGCTCCAGCTTGCAGTCTTTCAAACATCAGTCGCTCCAGCTTGCAGTCTTTCAAACATCAGTCGCTCCAGCTTGCAGTCTTTCAAACATCAGTCGCTCCAGCTTGCAGTCTTTCAAACATCAGTCGCTCCAGCTTGCAGTCTTTCAAACATCAGTCGCTCCAGCTTGCAGTCTTTCAAACATCAGTCGCTCCAGCTTGCAGTCTTTCAAACATCAGTCGCTCCAGCTTGCAGTCTTTCAAACATCAGTCGCTCCAGCTTGCAGTCTTTCAAACATCAGTCGCTCCAGCTTGCAGTCTTTCAAACATCAGTCGCTCCAGCTTGCAGTCTTTCAAACATCAGTCGCTCCAGCTTGCAGCCTTTCAAACATCAGTCGCTCCAGCTTGCAGTCTTTCAAACATCAGTCGCTCCAGCTTGCAGTCTTTCAACCATCAGTCGCTCCAGCTTGCAGTCTTTCAAACATCAGTCGCTCCAGCTTGCAGTCTTTCAAACATCAGTCGCTCCAGCTTGCAGTCTTTCAAACATCAGTCGCTCCAGCTTGCAGTCTTTCAAACATCAGTCGCTCCAGTCTTTCAAACATCAGTGCAGTCTTTCAAACATCAGTCGCTCCAGCTTGCAGTCTTTCAAACATCAGTCGCTCCAGCTTGCAGTCTTTCAAACATCAGTCGCTCCAGCTTGCAGTCTTTCAAACATCAGTCGCTCCAGCTTGCAGTCTTTCAAACATCAGTCGCTCCAGCTTGCAGTCTTTCAAACATCAGTCGCTCCAGCTTGCAGTCTTTCAAACATCAGTCGCTCCAGCTTGCAGTCTTTCAAACATCAGTCGCTCCAGCTTGCAGTCTTTCAAAATCATCAGTCAGCTCCAGCTTGCAGTCTTTCAAACATCAGTCGCTCCAGCTTGCAGCCTTTCAAACATCAGTCGCTCCAGCTTGCAGTCTTTCAAACATCAGTCGCTCCAGCTTGCAGTCTTTCAAACATCAGTCGCTCCAGCTTGCAGTCTTTCAAACATCAGTCGCTCCAGCTTGCAGCCTTTCAAACATCAGTCGCTCCAGCTTGCAGTCTTTCAAACATCAGTCGCTCCAGCTTGCAGTCTTTCAAACATCAGTCGCTCCAGCTTGCAGCCTTTCAAACATCCTTTGTCCATGTTTGACATGGCACATTGGAGCTCAGCGTCCTATCATGAAAGCAAGGCAAAGCATCAATTATCTCTGGCGCTATGCCAATGACCTTGATGGCAACACGAGGCGCCACCCCCATGTTGAGTACTTTGCCCCGATTTTCACGCAAGATCACGGGTATGGCTCGTGGCTTGTGAAGCACCATGGGCTTCCGGGCCAAAGATCCGCGTGCTGCGCTTGCAGCCGGAGGAGGCTCACCTGTTGCCTCTTCTGCTCCAGCGACGCCTAAAGCAAAGCGAGCCCAAGCTGGGAATGCTGAGGGTGCACTGGCCGGGCAAACCTGAAAGGAACAACAAAACGGAACGATATCTCAGTTGCGCATGCTTACTCTTCTCAAAACAATAAACTTCATTACACTTACATGATCTTGGGCTCATTTCCTCGAACATGTCCGTTTGTTTCCCGGCTTCGGCATTGGCCTTGCCACATGCATCGGGCCACTCAGTTCTGCAGCTTCCCTCCACCGATTTTGCGACTATCCTGGCTTTCCTGCACAAACCTCACTACAGCCCCCCAAATCTTGTGGCATCTGAGGCAAAGGAAGCCATTTTGGAACGTAGCATCAAAAACCCACTAAGAAGCTTTGATTCCGCACCCATCCAACATACACAAGCATGGGCCCCAGATAGCGAACAAAAATGGCGGATGATTGCACACCAGCACCTCTAACAGCACCCCCCGACGAGCGCAGCAAACAGCACCCCCCAGAGCACGGGGGAAAAATCTCGCAAATATTGCGCCAGCACCTGCACCAGCACCCAAATCTGCATGCCCCCAAGCACCCTCCATCAATCTTGCAAAAACGCCACCCCAAAGCAGCACCTCCGCCAGCACCCCAAACTGCATGCCTAGCACCCTGCCGTCAATCTCGCAAAAACACGAGCACCCTCCCCGCACCCTGCCGTCAATCTCTTAAAAAAGCGCCCGCACTGTCACCAGACTCCCGAAACAGCACCTGCACCAGCATCCCAAACTGCCTGCCCTATGGTCAATCTGGCAAAACTGCGCCCGCACCGTCACCTGCACCACAAACAGCTCCCGAAACAGCATCTCCAACTGCACGCCCCTAGCACTCCGCCGTCAATCTTGCAAATCACTTTCCCCTCTTTATTAGAAGTTTGAACCCCAGCTTTCAATACCTGGGACTCAATCGACTCCCCGCCTCGGTCATCTTCAGTGGCGCTGCCGCATCCCCTTCCCCCTGCAAAATGTCCTTGGCCCATTGGCGCACTAGTGATATCACTGGGAGGTGCCACAACATTGAGCATTGCGTCTAAAACATGTCCAAGCTGAGCTTGAACCAAGCTTGCAGTCATGAGAGCTATGAGGGCATAGTTGCTCAGAAATTTATTGAATCCCGCGGCGAGCAACTGCAGTCACATCCGTATGTGCGTGGCACGACCATATTCTGCAATGGCTTCCATTGAAACAAGCACCACCGCTGGCCCAAGCACAGGCATCCAAGCAGCCTGCTTTGTTTTCGCGCGTTGCTGCAACTTGCTTGACAAAATGAATGTTCATTTCAGGTTTGGTCGCTCTAAAGCGACAGGTATCAAGACCTGGAACTCGCGCCCAATTGATGTCACCAATGCATCTGCTCGCGACCCAGGCATACGAAGGCAAAGCAATTTGGGCTGGGTACAATGGCGCGCAATCGTGGGCCAAAGAAACACACACGAACAGGACGATTCAAACGTGTCTTCGAAGGTGATACATGAGGCTAAGTCAGCAACATGGAGTGTCGGCCTCAAGTTTAGCCAGTGAATGGGTTGGCATCTGCTGCAGTTCGACAATGGAAGTCGGGTTCATCAACTGCATGGGCGTAATAGGATCCAATGCGGAACAGTGGTGCCTGATGCCGAGGGAAGCTGCCAAGTTGAACCTTCTCTTATGCGGATTCCGCCATTCTGCGGGACGGATGCCCACATTCGGCCTGTTCAAGGTTGCCCCAACCTGGGAATCGGACACGGCGCATCCGCCGCCACCTCTGCGCCTCGTGCTCTGAATGGCGAGCGCTAGCAGCCGCCTGGCGCAACAAGGGGCACCTACACGCGGAAAAGCATGAATTCTTCGTGTCTGCATGTTTCTGTGACTGGTGAAAACCGATGCGGAGGCCAACAGAGGCGTTGACCCCACAAGCAGAAACCTGGGAAAGGGGTCCCAGGCCTATGACTTTTGGACTTTGGACCCGAAGGCCATGGCTGCTCCCTCACTGTCCGATGCCTCAATGTCTCCAGGGGAGTGGATTGCAGCATGTGCGTTTGATATGCACCCTTTGTCCAACAATCATGGAAGTGGCCAAAAGGCCTTGAAAGACGGCTATCCTCTTGAAAAGGCCCCTTGGCCACTTCCACGATTATTGGAAAAGGGTTGTTGTTTTTCAATGTGCTTGGGAAGCGGGTTGGGCAGGGAATTTGGCTGGGGAATTGGCCAGCAGCCCAAACATGAACAGCGACATCTTTGCCAGCAGGACTGGCAAAAAGATCTCAACATCGTTTGATCATCTTCCGATGGCCCCCACCAAACAAACGATTGCAGCACGTGCAAGTTTCCCCAGCCTCCTGCAGGCGCTTGCTTGCAGCCTGACCTCAGCGCTCAGCGTCATTGAAAATGCAAACAGCGGTCAGTATAGACAAAAGCCTAGGGCGACAGGCTGTTTTCTCCTCACACTGGCCGGAGGGCCTCCAAGCCCGACCTGTCTGAGCTATCAGAATCAAGCCCACACATGCAGTTGCCCGCAGTGCAGACACTTTGGAAACCTCAGGCAGCCCGCCGGGACAACACGTTGCGTGCCAGTCATCCGGCGGGATGCCTGGAAACAGCCAGGGCCTAGGCAGAAAAACTATCAAGGTCGCATCCAAAGCAACGTTGGGCCTAAAAAGCTCGTGAATGCTATGGCAAACCAGCATCGCCTGGTGTCGTTGCCTGTGGCAATGTATCCAGGCTTGACAGGAAAATTCAAACATCGCCCTCCCTCAAAGCAGCAGTGACCCTCCCTCTTAACATGGAACCTGCAGAAGCCACTTCACAAAACCATGCCTTCCAATACAAACGCTTTGATGTTGGTGGGTGGGAGGGTTGCCCGGCAAGCACATCTCAACTCAAAAGTTTGACTCTGCCTTTGAAGCTGCGACTTGCATGACTGCCGCCAAACCAGCACAGTACGGTCACAACATGTGACAACGGACGTCTAGTGTCACACGTCGTGCTTCCAAACATTCCGAAAACCACTTCAGGCGGACATGTGACGAGTGAAAAGCCAGAAGGCTCGTCATGAGGCCACTTGCTGCTCAGCGGGGCACCGTCAGCAAAACCTTCTTGTCCCAGCTATCCATCTGGGAGCTTGGCGAAGTGGCACCTGGCCGAACAAAACAAAGCTTCCGAGCCAGAGGTGCAAACCACCCTTGCGAGGAACGAAGTCCAGCTCAAGAAAATGACCACGGATTGGCACAGTAGGACATATTCTGCCAGGAGGGTCTTGTTTCCCGGCTACTGCTCGACAACACGACCATGGCCTGCAAACGAACCATTGCAAGCAAGGGCAGGCAGGCAGGCAGGCAAGCAGGCAAGCAGTGAAGCAAGCAAGCACGCAGGCAAGCACGCAAGCAAGCACGCAGACAAGCCACCGAACGAGCGAACAAACAAGACAAACAAACAGTACAGAAACAGCAAATTCCAGCATCTGGCAAGATAAGTTCAGTCAGAATATCTATTGCTCTGCACCCACCAGCAACCGGGACGAGAGGCAGCTGTCCTTGAATATTGATGTAGGCCTACTCAGATCAAAGCAACTGTGTCTGGCTGTTACATCAAATGTTGTTGGAACCGTCGCAGTTGCTAGGAACTTGACATGTATGTCAAAGGCAACCAATCACATTTTTTCTCCCTTTCTCATTTCTCGGGCCGCCGCCGCTATGCAAAGCTCTCCCGCCGTGGTCGCTGTCTCCTCTGCCTCAAGATTTGAAGGCGACAATCCCAACCCCCCCTCCTCCGGTTCGTGGTTTGCAGCCTTTTTGGGCCCTCCACAATTCCCCGCCGCCGAGCCTCGGGCTATAAGAAGATGACATCTCTCACTAAACAAGGAAACCCCATGGGAAAACAGTGACGCAACTCCATCAAGAGCCGTCGGCACCTGCAGCAATAGCGGCTTGGGGCTTGGAAGCCTTCTATTTCGGTTTTTGTGCAGTGTTTTCAGCGCGTCGATCCGGAACAGAACAACGGCACGCAGGCAACTGAGATGCCTTCGAGACCGGTGCCCAAAAAATGCGCGAACTGCACATAGGCGTAAGCCCGCGGCTGTGCGAATGCGTCGCCGGCATGGAGATGTGGGATGGGCCGACGTAGTGCGGCCTGAAGTCGAATGAAGAACGGTCTCTTTCAGACCCCCAATCTGTGAGACCCCAAGTGGGCCAGTGGGTCATTGTGTTGGTAAGCGAGAAGGTGGCCATGCGGAGGAAACGAACCAAGGTTGCCACACATGAAGGCGCAGGAAGCCTCAGATGCTGCCATTCGACGAATGCACGGTGGCAACGATGGGCAGCTTTGGCCATTCGAACGTGCGAGCATGTCAGCATGTCAAAACGCGAAGGAAAACAACATCATAACGCACCCGCTGGAATGATATCACATTGCTCCGATGGCTGGACAAGGAGCAATTCTCATCGCTGGCGCCCAGCGCCCTTTCCCGCTCATCCGCCAAAACCGCTGAAGCCTTGATGTTCTGCTGGTCGCCTTGGTGAGGGAGAGGCTGAGAGATGCTGACTCTAGCCGGGGCCTCACGGGGACCTCGAACGCCAATCAGCTCGCCAGCATGTAATGTGTAAAGCAGGGTCGTGTGCCAACCGGTCCGGTCAGAAATTCGCAAACCACCCAGGCAATCCACCCAGCGAACATTCAAGCTTTCCATATTTGGATGAATCATTCCGAGTTTCAATTGACACCCGAGCGTGCTCAGTGCTCAGAGCTCAAAGACAACAGTTGGTGATTACAAAATCACTTTTACCGGCTGTTGTGAAGGGTCTCTTTACGCACAACCCCTGTCAGGTCAGATATCAATTTCCCCAGTATCTCGTTCGAACTGCGCCATTCTCACTTCAGAAGCCCCATGACCGAACAAAACATGAGAGGGACAGGAGGCAGGAGGCACGACTTCCACAATCTTCATCAATCTTCCACATGAGGCTTGAATGACTGCTAGAGTGAGCATAGTGGCAGTCTTCCCGTATCAATTGGACGTGAAATGCTTGACATGCTTGAAATGCTTGAAAAAGCTTCAAAACCGATGGGGGACTGTGCAAAACGATCGAGTCCTTTGGACCTCCCGTGGTTGCCTGCTGAGACGTAGGACGGAAGGGAATCACCGGCAAGTCAATCATCATTCTCTCATCGCCTTCTCTTTCCCCATCATACCCTCTCCCTTCCATGCCAAACAAATCTCAGGATTCTAGACCTTGCGTACGAAGCGAGCTGTCCCTGCGTTCCACCTCTATCGCCGGCCATCAGAAGAAAGAGGCCGGGAATACCGGCAAGGTCTCGGAGAGCAAAACGCCGGTGAAGAGAGCACTCATTCCTTTCTCCTCTTCAAACGGTGTGCCCTGTCTGCTTCTTTCGTGAGTGATGGTGAGCAGCCAGGGACGGGAGATCGTGAACGAAGGGCACATTCCCTCTCACCCACCGCTCACTTCCTCGCTCTCACCCTTTCCTTTCCTTTCCTTTTGCCTTCTCCTTACCCCGTCCCACGGCTAGAAATCAGCCACCATGTGGGAATGAATGTCCCCTGTTTTTTCTGAGTGAGTTGGTGAGCCTCCTTCTGCCCTTCTAAGTTGGCCATCATAAATTTGACCCGGCCCTTGAGCTCAAAGCGTGCGATTTCTGTCACTGGAGGCTGCTCCCCTTCAACGAACGGCTGCCGAGCTGCCTTTCAGGCCATCAATGGAGACCGGCCGAGTCAGGCTCTTCTGCGCCAGATTGGGCTGGGACACCACTCCTTATGACGCAACGATCCAGTCAGTCAAAGAACCATTCTCGTCATACTACCCACAGCCCCTGTTGCCAACACCCCCCACCCCCCATGCCACGTCACATGCCTACCACCGCCCCTTTGGTTCCAGGTTTGGTAGCTTTAGGGTTCTAGCTGTAAGAAAAAGGGACTTGGCTTTAGCTTTGGATCTAGATTTAAAATTCAGGTTTCGTGATTGGTTATCTTGGTTTTAGGGTTTAGGTGTAGGAATCCGGTAAAGGCATGAGGGGCTGGCCGTAATTTTATGGTATGGACTTTAATGCCCCTGCCAAGTCTCAGCTCCACCCAACTGGCAACAAACGCAACTTGTAGACAACCAGCCGGAAAGCCACAGCCAACGTCGCTCGTCCCAAGACTAACGATTGAGCCGAAGCTTCGCTTCATCATGCCGCCGTCCGGTTTACTCTCTGTCGCCTGGCCACTAACTCTTCAGCGGTGCATCTTTCAGGGGCGCTCCAGAACCCAATTGTGGCAAATGCACAGGCCTTTGGGACATAGCTGATGCCAACGATGCAAAACGAGGCAAACATGTCCAGATTCATGAGAGCTTGGGGCCACTGTGCCAGGCAAGCAAGCCATATCAAAGGAAACTCGTTTTGGAACTGGGTGTGGGTCAAAAATAGGTACCCAAAATGGAAGCCTGATGCATGGCAATAAGGACTAAATCAGGCGGCCCCTTAGTGGTTTCATTTTGACCCATAGCCAATTTGCGGCAGAAGAAAACAAGACTACACAAATGCCAACGGGTGAGCCTGCCGCACACGCAAGCGCACCCAGTGGAGAAAACCGGTTAGGCCAAACCATGACGTGATGGATACTCATATATGACTGTGGGTCAAAACCGTTTTGGTACCATTTTGAGGTAGGTGAATTCACCATCCATTTTAGAACCTATTTTAGTGGGGATTGGGATCTTCACTGGGGGCTAACCCGGATTTTGACCCATGGCTATATCTTTGGCATCCCCACTAAAATAGACTAAAATTGGTGGTGCACCTACCCCAAAATGGGATCCCATTGGTTTTGACCCACAGCCATTTGACCGTTATCTCGTTTGCAAATCCGACATCGGGCACTGGTTTTCAAGCACTCACCTTGTGGGCTCGCTCACTGGTGAACGGGCTTCTTGAGCTCAAGTTGCGCGAGTCTGCAGGGGTGCGGACCAGCCTTAGAGACAGCCAAACGCCGTATAGGAGTAAGGCTCGAATCTTGGTTGCTCCAACCCAGTAGCAGTCAAGGAATGAGGCTCATGCGGGCCCCATTTTCCTACCATCAAAGTCACCCCCCAAGTCATTACCGAATAAACTTTGGAGGGCTTGGGCTCAAGGCCGCTGAACAAACCGCCATTGGCCAGGCCAGCCTATGCAGCCACGGCGCACTGCCCTACAGCTGTTTCATGAGCCTGCGTTCTAATTACGAGGGCTCATCACTTCGACCATTTCTGGGGGAGATATCAAAGTCAAAAACTGTCCCTTTAACCTACCAGTTAGTGGCCATGGGAACTTTCAAGCAAGCCTTCGAAACCACACAGCCACAGCCATTTCCAAAAATATGCCGTATATATATATATATATAATAGGTCATTGTTGTAAAGAGGTGTAAACAGAGAAGCGATTGTCCGAGTACACAGGTCGAGTTCATTAAGTGCCGTCCAAGTTGCTGCTGATGGAAGTTTCGGCTAAAGTCACACAGCATGCGGTATCGTTCCTCAGCGTGTGCAGGACTTGCTACACATAGGTTTCAGCATTGTTGCTGCCAATCACGTGACGTGCATGATCAAGAGTTAATCATTGAAATTATGCTGAATGATACCTGCGTCTATCATGTTGTTTGCTCACGCTGCATCTGCAGCAACGGGCTGACAAGCTTCCGCATGCCGAGTGTTGAAGAAGCCCCAGGATGGTGGCCGGAGCTTTCCTGGCGGCACATGCAACCAAGCCCGCCCCCACTGAAAGCCGAAGCAAGGAAGCACCAACTGAGATCAAGGCCGTCTGCTATAGCTCTGATTTCGGATTCGTGCACGGCGCAAATTCCTCGGTTGCGTTATATACAGGGGGCCAAGGAAATGCGCAAGCAATTGAATAAAGTGCCAACATCGGCGCCCATGACTTTAGCGATGCACACCCACAAGGACAATGCCACAATTTCTTCTTGCAGCTGTCAACGCGGAGGAAGCAGGCAAATGTGTGAAAACCAATCTGCCAAATGGCCTAAAGAGGGAAGGATGCGGCTTGCTGGTATTTCTGAGATTGAGGAAAGTCGCAGCCAGAGATGTAGCAAATGAAAGCCCGGCGCACGCTCCGTAGCCTACCTCCATCATGTCTCTCGCAGGCAACGCCCTCTTGCAGGTGTGCTGCTTTGGCCTGGCCTTCGTTCAGAATTCCCTTACCATGAGCCCAAGAACTGCCACCAAACTTTCAGGTCTTGCAGTGATGCTGAATAAAACTTGATGACACACATTGTGTCCCTGACAGGGGGCGGCATGCAAGCCTCAGCATCTGTTCTTCAGCCCCACCAGGAATGCTAGCTAGGGCTAGGCTATGAAGCCACCAGTGTCATGTGTCTTCAAAAACGATGAAACGCATCCCTACCCTCCTCCCCAGAGTCAGCCCCAAAGTCTCTCCCAACCATAAGAAAGAGATCGGCGTCCTATGTCGCCAATGTTTGTTGTTTAGCTTCCAGCAGTTTACGCAATGTTCGAGCCCCCCGAGAGCCCGCCCCCACCAATTCGACGAGCGTCGCACCGTGGGCCGCGGGGTCCGCGTCATGTCCGAGAAGGTGCAGGTCTCGAGGCTCTGGGAGGTCTGCGACACCTCCGACTTTGCCCACCCCATCACCCGTGGAAGGAAGCCGGTGGAAGCACCAGAGAAATGACCATGGGTCAAAAAATCCTGGTTAGACCCCCAGTGAACATCCCAATCCCCACCAAAATAAGTTCTAAAATGGGTGGTGCACCTACCCCAAAATGGTACCGTTGGCTTTGACCCACAGCCAAATTCTTCCGACCCAACAGGCAGAGGAAGGAAAGACATGGATTCCGTTGGGCAGAAACGGAACGACAACTGAAGGTCTACCATCCACAAATCCACAAACGGACTGGTAAGTAAAACTGCCCGAAGCGCTTTCTGCTTAGGGCTAGGGGGCTGTGCCCAGCTGACTTCCTGGCCTGCTGCTCGTCGGGAAGATGGTTTTTGGAGCGCACAGGTGTCATAATGGTCACGCAGTACCTGGTAGCGACCGATACAAATCCCATTGCCGATATCGAATGAGCCTTTTGGCATCTGGCCATGGGTCAAAACCGTTTTGGTACCATTTTGGGGTAGGTGCACCGCCCATTTTAGTCTAGTTCACTGGGGGCTAACCGGGCTTTTGACCCATGGCCATCTCACTGGCTTCGTGCTTTTGACCAGGCCAAGACTCCAAGTGGACTTGAACAGGTCGGCCCCGGCTTCTCCCAAGGCATTCTGATGGACGTAGTTTGGGCCAAACAGTGAGCCTCGCGATATGCACACACAGCTGCACACATACACATGTACATATTATGCATTAGAATGCGCAGAAATTATTACAGCAAAACAAGCCCTCTGCCATCATGAACAACTTCAACACTTTCACAAAGGGCAATGGTTCCCTGATTCAATGGAATGCACGGGCTAAGCCACATGGCTCCCAGTCCGGCGCCGGGCAACTCATGGCATTCACCGAAGCTTGCAGGATGTGGTAGCGCTCATCCCGGGGGAGCCATCGCGTCACCAGACTGTTATGACCTTACCGTGTGCTGAAAGGAGCCCCTTGCATGACGAATCAAACGACAGATCGTGCTTTTTTTGTTTTCAAGACAAAGGGGATCGAGCGACGCGCAACCCGCTTGATGCTCACTCCCTCCGTTACGGAAGCTTCACAACTAAGGATGCAGCTTCCCTCATGGCATCGGCGAGCTGCGTCTTTGAGCATTGCAACGAGATGCTCGTTGTGCGCCAGGAGCTTGCTGGCAGACACCTGCACGCCGAATCACAGCCAATGACTGGTTTTGTCAAGATTGCACAAATCGGTCGGCCAATGGCTTGCTTGGAAGAAGCCCATGACAAACAGCAAAACATCTGCACTTTGCATTACAGAGTATTCTGCAAGGTCCGATCCTGTCAAACGGCTCCATGGCCCAAGCTCAACGTTTCCTCTGCAAAAGAATGAGCATGGCATGCGGCAAGGCCCGCCATATGGAGACGAAAATTCCCCGTGTTTTGATTCGCTTTAGCATTGCCTAGGTCACTCCTGGATTTTTCGCGAGCGCATAGAAGCCCCTCGGCCTGGAAGAGCGTCCTCTTCTCCACGCGGCCCATGTTCAACAGATTCTCTGCAGTCAGAAGGCAGCCTGCAGTCTTCATGAAATCGTTCAAGCCCGGGCCTAGCTCCTTGCATCTAGACTAAGAAGGCAACACGCATCATGTTCATGCAAAGCCCTTGAAACCCCATTGTGCCTGCGGGCGTGAGATCTTAAACGTGTGTGTCCCCACCAGAAATCTTGGGAATGTCTTGCAATGACTCCGCTTAGCAAACTATTTGCGCAAAGCAAACTCCAGTTGCATTGTGAACTTGCAATTGAGGTCATAACATGAATTCCTACAACCACTGCTGAAATCAATTGTAGGTGTGTACGTTGGGGGCGCCCAACCTCCAAGCACATAGCGCCAAAAGGGGTGTCAAAATCTGCCAATTCACTCAAACAAGGCAAACACACCTAAGCAACAAGGAGTCTAATCTGCAGCCACAACTTCCAGATCGAAACTGGGCCGCGGAAAAGATGTGCCGAAACTACACATCTTCCCGGCCCGTGCGCTGAAGGCCAACCAAAGTCCCGCACCTTGCACCAGGTCCTCAGCCGAACCAAACACAAATCGCCTGGGAAGCTGCTGGCCGCTTCTCGGCTCGAATTTGGAGTTGTGCGCAAGGTCTTTTGCTGCTCTCCCCCACTGGTTCCCAGTATGGAATGACCTAGGGTCTTGAGAATGAACCCGGGGTCCCCCTAAAGCGCGAACCGGCAAGTTGAAGGCCCTCTGAGACTCTGGCAAGTTCCAGCTCGTCCTCCGGGCATGAGATCTGTCTGCGAGAGTGCAGATGCCTACGCCACCTGCGAGCTCGGGCTCAGGGCGCTGGCACTGCGCTTGGCGGAAGCCACGTCAATGTGACAGTGGTCCACGTATATAGGTGCGTTTTTTTTTTAGGGAATCCCTTATTGCGTGGTCTTTAAGGAAACCAAACGAACAACCCCCCCATTTTCAAAACAGCCGCACCCATATCCACATCCGTCACACTGCGTGCCATGCTCATGTCCTAAAATGACCCAGGCTTTTTGTGGTCAAGGGGAATGGCCCCATCTCAAGCCCCTGGATGCGTAAAACAAGAGCAAATGAAACTGGGCATAGTCACTGCATCGCGCCTTGCCCAGAGCGAGACCAGGAACTGCGGGGCAGTTGGGCAGTCAGTCCGTCCATGATGCCTAACTGACTCTGCCCATGCAGGATTGGCCAACAAAGGTTTCAACCACTGTCTGGCAACAGGAAAGGGGTCTCCACACAGGGTAAGACCCTGGCATGCATTGTCATGAGCATTTGCCGCACGGGCATGGAACTGCTTCTTGTGGTACACGAGAGACACACTGCCGGTGACATTGTCCAAAGGGAGTGCAAAGTTATCCATATTTCCGAAGTGGCTCGGCTCCAATCGTTGGCAATTTCATGCGCCAGCCGTGGCTTTCCCTGCTCTCATGGCTCATCTTGCGAACAAATCCACAGCCGTTGGGCTCCCATGGCTCAAGAGACCAAGAAAAAATAAGAAAAACCATGTGTCCACCTCTGGCCTCGGCGAGGTATGCGTTGACAAGCAAAGGAGCACCCGCACCGCATGCAAGAGAGCAGTGTTCCCAACTTGCTAGTCCCCGTTTTTGTCAGCACGCCACAGGGAATGATGTGTTGCTTGACTCATACCCATGATCAAGATTAAGAAGAGAGCCAAGAAATACAACCGACATGAGTCAGCTTTTTTCTGTTTGGGAGACCCCCACATTGGTGGGTTTCATTTTGGTTACCCTTTGAGACCCCCAAAACAATGGTACCCTGCAAAAAAAAGAGACGCCCACATGTGCTTTGTACTTGCAGTCTGTGATTCTTGAGTTTTGCAGTCAGGCTGCAACATCGGTCACACACCGCGGATCCGCGCGGATCCGCGCGCGATCTCCACGCCTCGATCACGCGCACGAGCAGCAGCACCAGCGCCGGGTTGCGCACAGCCCCCAGCAGCGCCTCCGGAAACCCAGGCTTTGGTCCCCTAGGAAACCACCAGTTGATGGACTTTTTCCGGGGTCATTCGGCGTCATTGTCATTTAAGAATAACAGCGATTTGAATGAGTGAATTGTGCTGAGGAAACTCAGTTGTGCTTTGATTGCTTTGGCACAGGCGGCTTCGAGTTACCGAGTTCACCGGACAAAGGACGAGCAAGCAAGAACCCCAAACAAGCGCAATCAGCGAGCCTAATGCAACAATCATTGCTGTTCCCCTACAAATGAAGCCATGTTGCAAGCATTCCGGTCACATTTCGAAACTTTTCCACTTGCGCTTTCTTCAGCACCAGTTGCAACTATTGCTAACATTTCTTGAGATCAAGTATGATCAAGCACTTTGCCATTTCACGCCGCAACTCATCTGCGGCCTTGCTGATGGTGCGGACCACCTCAGCGAGGTCCAACTTTCTATTTGGCCACAGAGCTGTCCACTCAAATGACACGAGTCAATTGACGCCATGCAGGCAAATGAGGCTCATTGGCTTCATTCCCGGACCAGCACTCTCGTCCACTTCTGACTGCCCTGTGTGCAGCAAGGATGCTAGGCTTTTCGACGGCATGCCGGGCAGGCTCTCAGGGCATGCCCGGTCCCAAATGAATCTAGACTTGTATTGGAAAAGTGTGCAACTTACTTTCAGCTCTTAACCCAACTTTGCAGCTCCTTCAGATGCGGTGCGCAAATGCTGCATGGCTACTCTGCATAAGCTGGTGGATGAAGAGACTGCTGCAATGTGCCCCCCAACTCAAACCGATGCCTGCAGCTTTGGTGCGTTCTCTTGTCTCTTGCACATTTTTGCTCGCTGCATCGCTTGCAATCCAAGTGGCTGCAAGGAGCGAGCGTGCCGACTTCTGATTCCAAGGCAGATTTCGGGCAATCGTCCTCCGAAAAAAGTGGAATTTCATTAAGTCTGAACATTATCACAACTGCCTTGTGACCTTGTGCACCCCCCTAAGACATGATACATTCCAAGAGGAGTTATCTTAACTTAAGGCATGATAAGGTATGTTTCTGAAAGCTGACGCTACTTGCCAGAAGAGCTAATGCTGCCATTTTCACTAGCCTGCTTGGCTTTCTCTTTGTATCGTCCGTGGCCGGCTCCTTCAATCATATCGAAATGGCAAGTCTTAAACAAGCTGTTCCTCGGTCTGCTCGACAACGCACTCTCTCAACCAGCTAGTCTTTCCCGGCGATGTTGCGGGGTGAGGTCAAGCATGAAACCGAAAGCTTCAAGCATGAGCTTCCCATCTAAATGCACCCTGCTGACATCCGTGACATTGCTGAGATCCACAACAGGCTCTTTCCAGCGCCGCCACGTTGCTGAAACCTGCAGCAATCAGGTTGCAGTAGGTCTACACCCGAAATCAGCTTATGCGGCAAACTATGTTAGGTCTGCCCAAAAAGTACTCATTATTACTGATTATACCACTATTTTATAATTTAATAGGTGTTGACACTGCTCCTCCGCCCTTGTGAAGAAAATACTCAAGTTGTGCACATTCGTTCACTGCCAACTCAATCGGCAAGAACAAAACATGCCAAACATGTCAATCGTCCTGCAATTGATATCTTACTTTCGGAGGCAAAAAAGAGAAAATCGAAAGCTCCAATCCTCTGAGGCAAGGTCAAGTTTTCATTTCCAGCTGCTTCCTGCAGTGCAACTCTTCTCGCGGTGTTTCTGCTGCTCCTTTCCAGCGTTGGAATCTGTGGCAAATGTGAGCGATCCATTCGATTCCCTATATATTTGGCACCCGGACTTTGAGCGCTTACATCCTGCACGCGCGCTCATGGGCAACCTACAACCCACTTAGCAACGCATCGAAGTCTGTGCCTCGTCACAGCTCTCTGAAAAAAGGGGAGCCGTGTTCCGCCAAAAAACAAATGCATACCAGAAACAGGGGAACATGTGTCAGCTTGCATCTGACTGATCTGTTTGAGCGCCAAGCCCAAGCAGCTCGGCCAGCGACGATGCATCGGCGGCAATGGCTCGGCTCTGCGCCTGCACCGGTCTGCAACATCTGAACTCACCTTCGAATTGGCCATGGGTCAAACTCTCGTGATTTGGCCATGGGTCAAAATCCCGTACCCCCTGTGAACATCCCAATCCCCACAAACATAGACTCAAATGGGTGGTGCACCTACCCCAAAATGGTACCATTGGTTTTGACCCACAGCCATTTGGCAGGGCTAAGCACTAGGTGCCCTGCCCCATCTGGCGGGGAATAATGCCACGTGGCCTCTGGTGCAGGACTTAATGTGAGCTTCTCGCAAAGGGCGCAACCGCAAAAGGCGCCCTGGAAACCACAAACTCGGCTAGTGCCATGGTGAGTCCGCGGCACCGGACAAACGGTAGCGCCCTTCCAGAAGAGTCCTGCAAGCCAACGAGCACGGGTCTGGCACATGGCAAGCCCACTTTTGACTCACTTGTCCACAAAACATTCTGCTCAGATTGCCGAGTATGAAACAGTTCCGAGGAGGTCCTAGCATTCCGGACCGCTTGAGCACTAGGTTGCCGGATGGAGACAGCCTTAGGCCGATGAGTCTTTCCCTGTGCCCCCAAAAGGTCACAGTACTCTCTCTCCCAAACTCGGCAGCCACAAACGTTCAACATGGGTCCATCCCAAAAGCCCAAAATTCGTTGCAAGAACGCCCCGATAACTCCCAAGCCCTGGATCCGCATAATTTTCGCGACGGAGCATAAATCTCCCATGCAGGCAAGTGACGGGGCCCTTTGCAGTAGCCCAAAATAAAGCATGCAATGAATTCGTATGAGTGGCGTCCGTTTTCGGTTTGCACCCGAACTGGGAACGCAAACGCAGTGCTGCACGCCCTGCGCTCATCTCAGCCACACTTGGATTGGTGATTGGGCTGGCTTGCTGTGTTGCAATGCCGTTGTCCTTGTCAGAGTGCAACCAGAAACAACTGCCAATCCAAACTGCTGTGGGTGGCATCCGCTCGGGTTTGCACCGAACGTGTGCAAAAGCAGTGCTGCATGCCCCCAACTGAAGCATTGTCGGAGACCTGAGCGCTTTCTTGTATAAAGAAGCGTGTGAATGCGTGCGCAGGCTGGGCCCGTGGATGAGCACGTCTCAGCCACGCTTAGATTGGTGACTGGACTGTTGCAATGCTGTACCGTTGATCCTGTCAGAGCGAAGCCAAAGCCGCCAAGGGCTACTTGACGTTGAGCATCTGTGAGCTGAGCTGAAGAATGGCCTGGACCCAGCCTGCTCCTGTACAATGAATTCAATGAGCCGCAATCTCTGGACCACGTCGTCGCCACGGTGATGGCAAGCTGCTCAAGAAGCCAGCACAGCTAGCAATTCGCCTTTGCAAAGGGATTCACAGTCGAAGGACAGCGAGACCACACAGCTAGAGAAAACAAATTCTTTGGGACCAGCAAGTACGGGCTTCAACTCCCATGTTAGGGAGGCACCAAAAAACCCAACACCCGGCAATTGCAGTCGCTGCTGCAGTCAAAATACAAATTGGATTGGGATGACCGTATCGTTTACTCAGCGATGCACTCAATGCCCACAGGTTTGATGAGGTTGTAGATGCCACAAAGCGGCTGAATTGAGGGGTTCCTCAGGTTTGGGAATGACTGCTTCATCACAAACCAGCCGGTGAACTGTGCAGCTGACAAGGCCAGAAACAAAACAAAATAAACAGTATGAACACATTCAGACATGATTCATATGAGCACTGAGACTCGGAACTCCCCCAAAAAACTCCGGCCTCCGGCGCGTTGGTCTTGATGTGCCTAAAGTTTGAGCCTTCGAAGGCTGCTTTCACCGAGGTCCTGTGACGATCGCCCTTCAAAGCCTGCAAGACTTCCTCGAAAAGAACCTGCGACGCGGGTGCGTGTCTTACAATAGGGGACCAATCAGATTGGCTTCTTTTCTTCAATTTCCCTTCAACTCCAAACAATCCCAAAAATGGTACCCTCAAACAATGTAAGGATGCACCCAGGAAAGGCCGAAAAAAGGCATGCGCGCGCCGCGCGCGGGCCCCCTGCACGCAGTGGTTTACATGTGCCTCACCTATTTCCAGCGCTCCAATGCTTGACAAGTGGCACAAATTGCTACTGTTTGGAGGGTGATTTGTGAGTCACACACACATTGCGTGCGAAAATGTTAAGGCAGCCTTGAATGGGATGTTGGTGGGGCAGCTGGCTTGAAGTAACACGTGGCAGTTTAGGCGACCAGCCAGATAGTCAGTCAGCCAGCTCCCTCTGTTCATGGGTTGTCTTTTTGAGGGTACCCTCCATCCCACCAATATGGCACAGGGGGTCACTTCAAGAGGAAATTGATCCAGGTACCTCCCCGCAGGTGCCATGGTGCCATGTTAGTGGGAGGGTTTGGTACCCCAGTTGGAGGGGTTTTACACGCAAGCCATTTTTGGTGTCCCCCGTTTCCACGAGAATCCGACGAATCCCAGGCCTCCACTTTGGTCTCCACTCGCCAAATATCCAACGCCTTGGCGTTGCCCTTGAGCCGGGCGGCACCCTCCAAAAACCTCAGCGACCCAGAAACAAACGGCGAACCGTTAGGGCCCATGTCAGAAACAGAGACTAGGCCCTCGGGTAAAAGACCACTGGGGGACCTAGGAGGCTCAGACCAAAAAAGGGGACTATAAAGGTCAGAAAAGGTCACCAAAAGGTCGCAAAGGTCGGCGCGCATAGGGCTGAGAAACTCGTTGAGGGTGATCTGCCCGTCGCCGTTGTCCTGCAAAGGACCAAAACTGCTGGTTGAGGGGTGCTCTGGGACTCGATGGGGGGGGAAGTGAATTGTGAAGAATTGATGGCCGGTGCACAATTACTAGGGTGAACGGCCCTCACCCGCAGCAGACTGAGTGCCAGCAGACGTTCCGCTTGCGAGAGAACAACAGAAAGGAATGTGTTCAACAATCACCAACTGAAAACCCCTCGGTATAGGCCTGTCATTCACCTGCACCTTGCTTCAGACACAAACATCCCGAAGCAACAAATACAGTTTCAAAACAAGGTTTGACAAGCCCCCGCTCTCCCCCCACAAAAACAATACCCTCTCTCATTGATCCTGGCCCCCTCCGACCCTGGAAAACAAAACGCAACTTCCTGCAACTTTCCTGTTTGCCGTCCTATTGGCCAAACAGGGGCCCACATAGATCATAGGAAAAGGTAGGGGGGGTTGTCTATTACTCATGTGTACCAGTACTACGTTCGTGCTGAAAAGTTACGAGTTTTGAGCCGCAGCTGGGAATTTCACTTCGCGCACAGCTTTTGCACTTGCAGTTGCCGCGTGCTGTTTTCGTGCTGAAAAGTTGCGATTTTCGAGCCGTAGCTGCGCATGTACTCCGCATACTTACCAATTTAAAAGTTGGGATGTTTGAGCCGCAGCTGCGGACGAGCTCTTTGACAAATTTGCATGGCGCCACAGCGAGACGCGCATAGAGAGGGGTTGAAAGCCTCAATCGCCCTGATTACAAGCTCATCCTGGCTTTCATCTCCACATGAAGCACTTTTGACCAGTTATCCTACTGTAGGCTCTCAGCTAGAAAACATCCTCGTTTTCTAAGCGCCCTCAGATGCTGTAAAAAACACCTGCAGCCTTTCATTGCAGCGTGAGGGGTCGATCTCGTGTCAGCAGCTGAAACGTGAGACTACATAGAAACAATGCTACCTCATCCAGCACGACTGAAGCGTTGAGGCAATGCTTGATCAGGGGCCTACTACCTGCCTGAATGGAAAGTATCCTGTCAAAACTGGAGGGTGGGCTTCGCGTTGTGTGAAAACGGGCCGGACAAAACAAAAAGAAGTCCCATCCATTTTGTCGTTCCCTACATCCCCCCCTTCACGCCACAAGGCACTGTTAACGTCGGCGGGAGAAGGTGGTCTGCGGGAAAGGGTAGTTGTAGGTGGCCGCTCTGCGGGATTGAGGACGAATCCGCATATTAGATAAAGCTTCAAGTGGGCCGGAATCGAATTTTATTCTTCGCGCAGGAAAACGGTTCCGCCGAACGCTCCGTCCAAATTAGGGCTGGTCCCGAAAGCCCGCGTCAGAGTTTCGGATTCTATCGGATTGGATCCCGAAAACTCACACACTTAGCAATTGGTGGCACTTCGTGCTATCTCAACATTATAGCATCCCCCTGACGCAAAATGATCTAGTCAGAGTTGCCACAAGCAAGATGTGAAGTTGGCGAAACCTTCGTTCGGGTTGGCCCCACGCACGTTTTTGTTGTTTTTTTTGCCACCGGAGCTAACCGAAAAATCGGGGTCCAAGAACTCGAAGAGGCTCAGCAGGTCGTGATACTCCAGCTCCAGCTGGCCCATCCAAAATCTCAGCTTCGGAGAACTCACCAACTTCGCGAACTCTTCCAGGTTCAGCGTGCCGTCCCCCGAAGCGTCCACGCTCTGGAACAGCTTCTTCACCCTCCTTCAGTTTAAAAAAGGGTGCGCCCAAAAGAAGCTCAACTTATTTGTTTTTGTTTTCCTTCGCATTCTGTTCGCACTTTTTGTTTATAGCAGGGGGGATTCAAAGTGGTGAAGCTTCTGTGTGCATGGCTGGCCGTCTCTTTGCTCACCGTTCACGTTCAAAATGTTTTATGATATCGTTAGCTCACAGTGCCCGGGGGCATGGGCGCTGGCATTTTTCGCCTGATCCCGTGACATGCTCGGCCAAATGCATACGCAGTTGAAAGTGTCCCGATGCAAACGCAAATGCACATCATTCTGGCATTTAAGAAGTCTTCCAAAAGCTTCCTACGTCCTAAATGATCAGTAAGAGTGCGGGTCAACTTCCTGCTACATCATAGCGAGATGTCGATTTCAATCGAGAGAGCCGCAGCAATGCCCACATGCATGCACAGGTTCTACTGGCGCACGGGCAAAAGCACTCTGGGTCGACAATTGGTGCGTTTTTGGGGGATTTGTATTGGGGGTCGTTGTGGTTGTTTGAACTGCTTCCGAATGTTTTGATGGACATACGCGACAGATTGCTCAGCTCCATGTCGCACATGAATCCACTTCTGTGATATCGGTGGAAGGACTTCCTCAATTGCCTGCTCCACTTGAATCTTTTGGCTACTCGTGTAGAACGACCTGTGCCACTAGGTTCCATAGCTTGGCATTCGCCCTCAGCTTGGACGACGCCTATTTCTTGGGGTAATTAATGCTCGTCGCTGGGAGACGTGTCTCGCTAGAGTCTCTAGAGCTTTGGCTTCAGAAAGGTGCAAAGAGAAGATATGCGCGTGGCAACCACAACTTGGTCCCAAAGAACGACGGGCACCGTTCCCTGGGTCTGTGGGGTCTTGATTGCTATTTTTCTTGTGTGTGCAGCGCTGGGGCGTGCTTATCATGCCAAAGCATTCATGCCTCAAGCTTCCGGCCGTGCGCAGAAAGGGTGGGTTCGGCTTGGAAACTACCCGTGGATACTATACACGTGCGATGTCTTGGAACGGCCTGCACATTAACAAAGTGACCCTATGGCACCCGCAAAGTAGTTGCCTCTACAAACATGTTTTTCGAATTCTAGCCCTGAGCGTTGCAGGGAATCGATTCGAGGCAATTGCCCAAACCAAATTGCTCCGGGTATGTCAATTCCCATGTCAATTCCCGTCCTGGTATATGCTGCGGTGTCCTTCTCCTTCTGCTTGAAGGCAATCTCTTCATCCGTGCTGGCTGTCTTCAGAGTCTGCTGCACAAATACCTTGTCATGCATGCGGTTTGTTCGTGCCTTGCTGCAATTCATGCCCTGGCATTGTCATGCAACCTGGCGAACACCGGCAGCCAAGGGTAAGCCTGAACCAATGCAAGTTTATGTTGCGTAATTCAAACTTCTGGATCAGGGCCTCTTGGGCCAACACATGGACATGGACAATGAATATGGCACTTAGCTGCATCATGAATCACGTGCCGAGAGGCAGCATTGATCACATTGAGCACAGCATATAGAAAAACACACCGGTAAGCGACAAAGAAGAAGGAGAAAGCCTCGCTGACATATTCCACCAAGACCCTCGCTGGCGGTCCAAAGTTCCCGAAGAGGATCTCAAACATTGTCAGTGTGGTTCGAGTGAATGTGCCATAATACTCGAAAACGTCCTCTCGCAGCTCCACTTCTCTGTTGAGATCAAGGACGAAATCGTTGCAAAGGGTGCTCAGGATCAGGCCGGCAACGCATTGAAAGAAGGAAAGCAAGCAAAAACTCCACCACAGCATGTTGGCACTTCCTAGCAAGCACTTGATCAGCAACTGAAGCGATCCTAACACACGGCTCATGTGCAGCATCCGTATGGCCCGAGCAAGCTTTCCAATGCGGAGCACACGTAGCAAGCCTAGGTTCATTGGGAGCGTGTCAGTGTAGTACACAGCCACTTCCACGACTGAGGCTGCTGTCACAGCAAGGTCCATGTAGTTTGTGCAGTGCCTCCAAAATTCCTTCTTCAAAACGCAAATCCGCAGGAGGACGTCCAATGCAAAAAAGCCAGTGAACATCACATCCCCTACAAGGAAAAATGTGCGAACCGTTGGCAGCATTTCTGGCGGAACTACAGGCTCAGTGAGCCCCAGTGCGCTGCCCGCAGCTGAGCCAAATACCTGCAACTCTGCAGCCATCAAAACCACGTTGAGAAACAGCGCCACCGCAATCATCATCTCAAACGTGTTGGACGTCAACCAAGCCTCAAGATCATTTCTGGGCACCTCAAATGAGCGTGACTGGAAGTATTGCAAGTTGGGTGCCTCGCCCAACGACAGTTGTGATCCACCCTGCGGGCTTTTCAATAGGTCCGCAGCATCGTCCGTCTGCTCAGGGGTGTCAAAAGCATGTAGCAGCTGGCTTGCATGCACCTGCCGCCGCTTCTTTTTGGATGCCGTGGAGGTCACACCAACAACCTCCCTCTCTGATGTCGAGGACGAGCCCGAAGAACTCATCATCTCCACAGAGACAGAGACGCCCTTTTTCAGGTCGTCGTTTTCCGTCTGCAGCTGGTCCACGCAAATCTGAACTTCGGCCAGCTCCCATATGTGCTGCTCAACTACGCGATCAATGAGCTGTTGGAAGATCGCGGAGACCCTTTCGGACTGTTGGAGCAGAGGAGTGGAGAGCGAGTGTCTAAGCCTTGGAGCAGTGCACGCTGAAGCCGCCTCCTGCACGAGTAGTCTGTGCCCAAAACCCCATGGTCTCGAAATCAAAACAGATACATGCAGCATACATGTTTGGTGACTTAGCTCAGTTTGCTTGAGCAACTGACGGATTAGGTTGAAAAAGCTAGCAAGGACTCATCTGCAAATCTATTAAGCATGTTCAGCTGGAACCCTCATGCCAGCGCCAAAGAACTGGCGAACACTCGTTCCATGAGTCCATGGCTCTACTTGGAGCCTTCGCAAAGGCCTTGCAGTCCTGTTCTGGGAACTCGGGAAGTTGGTCCCGTGCCACTAGCACGGACTGCTCAGTTGGCTCAATGGAGTACATCCGGTAAAACCTGTCGTCTGCCATCATGGCCGAGCGTGCAACCGGCAAGGCTCCAAAAGGGTCAACTCTGTTGGTTAGGGCTCCGTAGATTGTCAGGCTCCGTGTGGCCTTTTTGGATGTTGTCGATTCCCTGCTTGGGCGGTCCGTCTGATACTAACGCGGCTGCGGGACAAGTCGGGCATTCAAGGCGTGTTGGCCTTATGCACGGACCGTCAGAAGGCCATCAAGCGATGCACCTGGCAAGGAGCTGCCAATAAAAGTCATTCTTTGTCCGTTTAGAACACAGGGGCCTGCTCGGAGAACAATGTTCAGCGCTGACACACCCGTCCGAATTTGCCAAAGTGACTGAGCATTCCGCGTTTCCGCTTCGAGGAGATTTCCTCGCTGCAAGGCCTGCAAGCGGCAAGGCTTGCAAGCGGCAAGGCTTGGCAACTTCCGCTCACAGCCCGCTGCAAGCTCAGTGCAAACTATGACTGGGGCGGTCCTGGCCTGCCACGTCGTGACCCACACGGTGAAATCCCTATGCCTCAAGTCCCAAATCTGATGATTTCTACTTGGCGTGGGGGAATTAGTCTTTGCCCCGAACGATAACTTGCATCCTATTATGGCAAGTTTTACTTTTCTAGACCATCATCTCCAAATAACTAAGTTCAAATTCAGCAATACTAAATGTCAACAATTTTTAAGCCACCAACTTTTCGGCTGACTCCTCGCCCTGTTATCAAGGTGTACGTTTGGCACTTCCCTGCTCCAACGCCCTCAGCCAGCTCCAATCCAAAACCCCTCACATATCCTGAGAAATGTAAACCAATCTATTAAAACTGCTTATTCAAGCATCATGGCTTATTGTATTTTGTTCGGTTATCGTACTTGACGAGAGGGTCTTGTTTTGACAAGCACCGAAGAAGTGGCCATTTGTTGGCGCATCCTGGTACCCTATGGCAACAGCGTAGAGTAACGATTGCCACCACTGGGGTACGTGTTCATTCCAGGGCAAAGCAATAAGCCATTGGCGAGCCTCGATTTTGCTGAGCATTTTTGCAAGTTCTTCAATGTCTCTGCCCCATTTTTGTCCGCAAGTGCAGTATTTGTCCTTTGGCTGACCCCTTCCAGCCTAGTTGCGGCAGCTGCCCAAGCCCCGACAGCTTCTCCCTCAGCGCCTGGTTTTGCGCCTGCGCACGCGGCGCACGCGACACGCCAACGCCGCTCGAGTGCTTCTTGGATCGACGCTCCAGCTCAATCAGCCATGTATCGTCTGCATACCCGTCCCGTGACATTGCTGAAGCCATCCCATGCGGAACCCTTAGGAACAACTCTCGTACCTTCATGAGCTTGGGTACGGGGGCTGTGGAATTGGTTTGGTAGCAAACGCTTGATGTGGGCTTGCACAAGTTAGATCTTCAACAGTCTCGCTTCCACTGTCCCCAATCGTTCGTGCCGGCGCCTGTCATTTAAGTTGTGCACAGGCCAGCGTGCCCGAAGAAAATGAGCCAACGAGAACTCAAGGAATAGAACAAACATGAAATTGTGTCCGACGGAGTTTCACCAGCTTTACGTAATCATAACGAGTTTGACAACTTCTGCGGCCATTTTTGGACAAAAACCAGACCCTGCACAGTGGAAGCCGGGCAGAAGGGGTGGCTACAACCCCCACAACTCTGACAAAGAGTGGATGATGGATCTGCTAGCCTGTTTGACTAACGATTGAATATGGCGTGTCACTTCCCAACATGTCGCAAAAGCTTGCTTCAAACACTGCAAACTAGCCCGGCTGCAACTGCAATGGGGCCATCCAAAAATGGGCAATTTCAAGTACAGCCAGGCCGGTACCAACAGCCAAAGCCAAGGAATCAGTGAATATACAGGAGCATGTTCAAATTCACCTCGAAAGCTCAGCGCAAACGACTATGCAATTGGAAGATGGATGTTGCGTGAGCCCGGCAACACGTCTGTATCTTTTCTTCTGCTCACAGCCTGAGCCGATTTGCTGTTGTGATGGGCAAACCAAGTTGCCCATGACGTCAGCTTTGGGACCTTGGGACTGTACCACACTAGCCTGAGCGCCTGAATGAAAACACAATCTAGTGCAAGGAGATGAGCAAACATAGCCAGTCATGAGCACCACCAAACCAAGGATTCTGAGGCACTGCGTTCTTTTCTCAATCTCAACTCTAAACCAGCTCCCCCTCCTTGCTTGTCCATCTGGCCCAGGCTCTGATGTTTGCACCAGGGTTGGCAATCGCTTATGGCTGCTGCTGAATTAAACTTTCAGCGGCATGGCATGGTGCGGTACGGCCTCAGCACTCGGCAGAACAACATGGATCAGTAACCCCTGCACCCGGTGCCGCTCTCTCAAAAAAACACAACTTCATAATTTCATATGTCGCATGCACCCCGAAGCCTCCTGTCATGCCCTGGAGCATCTCCGGGTCTCTCAGCACGCTGAGCGTCCGTATTTTTAGACACTAGCCCAACGAATGTTTAAAAAGCTGACTCGACAGGCCCTTCTTTGGCGATCACAACATTTTATTCCAAGGGCAAAGCTGGTGAAATTATAACTATCGCCTCCAGTGTGTTCAGCCTTGGCGGCTCTGTCTGACAGTTTTCAATACGCAGGGCATGAGTTGCTTCTGTGTGTGGTGTGCCAATTGGGTCGTTGCTTCCGTCCCGTTGTGCCACTAAAATTGATGGAAGCAGCTCCCCAGCCACATGCTTTCGCAGCGATTTAGCCCAGAGTGCAAGCCTGGAAACGCACGCGATGCCCTTTTCCTCTATCCAAGCAAGAGAGGCAATGCAAAAGGCCTCGAGTTGGGAAGTCGAGACTAAAGCAAAGTTTCTGGCAAGTGAAGCCTACGGCCTCTGAAAGTGAGACAAACCGCAGCTGCCAAAACACAAAGGCGACTGCTACCCTATGCCCTATGCAAAAGCGATTCGATGTGATGGCGGGCAGCGTTGCCCCCGGAAATTTGACATGGCGCACTTGTTCAGAACTGCTTCCAGTGCAGACAAGCGCGCTCAAATGCTCATAATCTCCTGAGGGCAGCAAATTATGCTTGCACTTCATGCTGGCAAATTCGATCGGTCCTGGAACAAAAAGGTCTGCACGCCGTGGGCTGGAATGACAAGCTTCGCAGCGAGGCTGGTGTACTTGAGCTTGAACTCCTGGTGTGCCGTCACTTCTTCCCAAGTGAGGAGAGTCGAGAGGTGCCTTCTGCACGTCGCCGCAATTCAAGACCACCTCGGATAGTTCGGGCACGGCTGCCGGGCAGTCAAGGGGGTTATGGCAAAATGGCTAGCTGAGAGCGTGGCGACTGCCACCTGCAGTGCATCAAACCCAGCAAGTGCCAAGAACTACGCTGGACAGTCAAGTTGTAACCATCAGAGCCAGATGCTTGCAGGCCAATGATCAACCTGCCCGGCCTGGCCGTTCGGCCTGCGCACGGCGGTCGCCTCGATGCCGTCGTCGGCAGTGCAGACGCCGTACGGGCGTTGGCCCACTGGCGGGGCAGAAGCAAAAGGCCCAAGGCCTGTGGGGTTCCGGTTTTGACCTGAGGGATCCCCAGAAAAGGGGAACTCGGACGAGGCTTGACCAGCTACGATTCGCGTGGTTCCACTCCAGGTTTTGAACAGCAGCAAGGATTCGGCACGCTGTGTCACGGACGCAAATGATAATACAACATGTTGTGTGTGTGTGTTTTGTGATCTGACTGTTGCCGATTTTCTGGAGGACGCAAACAGTTTTGCGAACACCAGAAACACAGCCTTTGCATTTCTGCGCCTGTCCAGCTCTATTTCACTGGGAGGAGCAACTGTCACTGCCCCAGGGAGAAGGATTCTGCCCACAACTGCCTGGTTTAGCTCCGCTGTTGTGCACCGTCGTCCCGAGATGCACAGATCCCGGTAGGAAGAACTTGGAGAAGTGGCCTGAGTATTCGATTGCGCAGCTTCAAGTCGCAAAATCTGGCCAAGGTCCTTCAATACGTTTTGAAGGCTCAGCACGCGGCCAATGTAGTAGAACTGCGGGTGTCGGTACACTTCTTTGGTGGTAAAGTTCACCTGCGCATGAAGGAATGGCGGGGAGGGGAGGGCCAACCCAGCATGATATGGCAAACATATGCGAGACACTGGGGAATTGGGAAAGCCCCTTAGTTTTGGTGCGCCTGGAACTCGCACGTGGTACAGGACCGAATCGAATCCAACTTGCCTGCCTGCATGGCGGCATCGCACACGTTGTTCACGTGGTTGGGGCCCCCTTTCTCGTCCAAGATCAGGTTCCAGTCCTTCAGGGAGCGGGAGATGCTCGCTAGCTCTGCCTCCGGGCTTCATTCATGACAGGCCCACGTCAGTAGACATATTGGCACCCAAGCAAAGGAAGGCGTGTCACTCTGTGCCTTGCACTCCCTACTCTGCTTGGAGCAATGAAGCGCGGCTTTGCTCCAAGCAGAGCCAACACCGGCAGTGATCATAAACACATGCAATGGCGACAGCAAACAGCAATTCTACGTGAAACAAGGCCAGCTCCACGGAACATCGCGCTGGAAAGCCCGAGGCTTTAAAGGTACACCCCGGTCCAACCAGCCAACAGCGCCCCGGTTCAGGTCGCCGATGATATCATGGGCATAGCCCTCCCCGAAGGACCAGTCGCCTTTGGCCAAGGTGGTGCCCTTTTTCCAGCGGTATGCCTGCCAGGTCCGATAGAAAACATTACGGTAAGTCTGGAACAGCCATGCCGACTCAACGCAACTCCGCCTAAATGGAAGTCCATTTCCATAACTTCGATTTGCACACCCTAGCAATCCCACGACTTGGCTGTATTCGACAAGCACCGGGCACTCAAGGCTTCGATTGACATATTCGGACGCCTAAGGACGCCTAAGGTGTACCACCGTTTTCACCCTGTCTCACCTTGGGCAAGCGGAGCCACTGGGCAGATACAAACCGTCCGGGCCTCCCAGGTGGCTTCGCTTCCCAGGAGCTTGAAGCCGGTGTGCTGGAGCTCGTCCTGTTCCGCTCTTGTGGCCCATCACACACCGTCCCCAGACACAACACACACCCGCACTCCGCGCCCGCAAGAACCATAAGAAAAGAAACAAACAAACAGTTCGATCCACGGCAAATGTGTCCTCACCCCGCCTGGAGCTTCTGCAGATTGTCCCAACCATCTCCCGAATACCAATGATAAGCGATGCCGGTGAGGTACTGACTCGCATCCTTGGGACCAAAAGGCTCCAAC
This sequence comes from Effrenium voratum, assembly GCA_963377175.1. Lineage (NCBI taxonomy): Eukaryota > Dinophyceae > Suessiales > Symbiodiniaceae > Effrenium > Effrenium voratum. Next base: position 235,587 of record CAUJNA010000191.1, on the reverse strand, counting down.
GGCCAAAAGCCCTCACAAGAAGCGTTTCAAACACAAAGGACATCTGCTTCAGGCTAAGACTTCTGGGCCGAGCATCCTTGTTGTTGAGAACTTTTGTGGCGTACTCGTAGACGTGGTCTTTGTTGTGGTCAAAGGCGTAGATCTGAACTTCCTAGCATCGGCGTATTGCATTCCGGATGCTTAATGTCCAAATGGGATTAAAAATGCACGCGTAACAAAGACAAATGGGGGGCCCAAAAAGATTAATAAATGCACCTGGATTAAAGACAAGCACCCGCCACCCGCGCCAAAAAAAAAACAAAAGCAAAAAAAAAACAGGAAAAGAAAGAGAGAAAGGCGAGGAGATAGCCAAGCCAACACCTGGTCCTTGGATCTTTGGTACCTTGTTCCTTAAATCCAAAACTGTCAGCTTTACTAAACCCATGTTTTCTTACATGTCTCTTGTTTAAAACCTGCCCACAATCAAACCCACAAAGGGGGTAGTACTTCAGCCCCCAACTTGACATTATTTCAGGGCCCCCCGAAATAAAGTCTTGTTGCCTGGCCCGCACTAAGAAAAACAAAAGGAAGCTCCAGCAATACTAAATCAAATGGAAACTCAAGTCTACCAATACTAAATCAAATGGAAACTCACTTCACCTGGATCTCAAGATACTATTCTAGATACCCCCATCGTTGAGGGAAGGGGGGTCCCCCCTTTACTAATCCCATTTGGACATTATAATACGGATTTCAGAACGCACTCCCCGAAAAGCTTGCAAAGCCTGAAAACCAAAACGAGAGGAGCAACTCGGCTCTTGGACCAGCATTGTTCGAAGAATGACGGGCTGAACAATTCCCACTTCAACAAACTTCTTTGCAGACAGGAGGCGGGATGCTCATTTCGCATCACAGGACCTGAGCCCAACTGAAAGCTCAACATGGGACTTCTGACTTTTTACAGGAGAAAGCGGCAGAATCAAGTGCCCAAACAGCCACCCGTGAAGGCCCGTGCTTGTGCACATGAGTGTGCCGTTGGTTTCCATTGATTTGATGCTGCCCATCTCTCTTGTGGACAGCTACCAGTGAAAGCTCATCACAGCTTCGGCTGGAGAATGTCACTGATCGTTTCGGGACATATCTCTTGTTTTAGGCCACATTGCTTGCCCGGGCCTTCCCATGCACAACACCGAGACGTGATGTGTCGCGGCATGGCAGTTGCCCTCCTAAACTCGCCCTGTCGCCCTGCCCACTCCGGGCTTCCAGGCCCAAATGCTTCGCAACGAAGTCTGCCTCCTCATCTGCTGTGAAGAGACCTAAGCGACGCCAAGCAAATGGGCAGCTTTCAATGGTCTCCTTTCTGTCGGGAAGCCTCGCGCAAGCAAATCCATGTCCCCTCCAATAATGCACATGGGTCTGCGTACAGTATGTCTACATGCTTCTACCTATTCAGGCTCACACAGCCTTTCCAAGCGGCATGCTTCCCATGATGCGTTGTTCTCCGGCTCATTTTGCACCGTCATGGCCCATATGGGGATCCCATGTGCCTGCAGGGCTGGGTGTTCAGATGGTGCAGTCAATCTTCCTCTCGCTCGAGACTTTGCCTAATGTCACCCCCCTCCCCCAATTCGGTATTTAAGGGTGCGGGTGTGCTGGCCCAACACGAACCATATGACTCGCGCCTTGTAAGACGCCACCCACTTTGCCATATACTTGGCCCACACGCTTTCCATGCCCTCCTTGAGGCATGGCGAGCCCGAGTGGTCCATGGTCTCGGCGGGTGCAAGTCGCAATCCCTCTGCGAAGGATGACTTCAGTGGGCTGGCATGGATAATGTGAGGCCAATGTGAGGCCGCCCCCCCCCTCCCCCCCTCAAAGAGCAGAACATAATGACACAATGAAGAATCATAGAAGTCGCGAGGCTGTATAAGCCGGACCTGAAGCAGTGGACTTTGCATACCGGTTCCCCATCACACCTTGCTTTGCTAAAATCATATTGAACATCCTGTTGCAGGGCGTAAGGAAGGGCAACCAACCTGTCACTTGCGAGTGACTTGGATCAATCCAGGACGATAGAAACTGCTATTTTTGGCAGCACACCACTCACGAAAGTGGCAAGTGGAAGCCTTCTGCGCCGCTCCTGCCTCAAACCCCTAGACGTCAAGCACAATTGCAAGTGGATGGGATTCCATCAAATTCTCTCTGAAGCTATTTCGGTTGACAACTGAGCCTATTTCGGTTGACAACTGAGGCGCAGTTTTAACTGCTTGAGCTCAAACCTGTCTTGGTGGCATTCTGCGCGCGTTTACGCCCAATGCCCAGGAGCGAGATACCCTTTCAGTGTCTTTCACTTGTGGCCTGTATGCGGCTCAGTTTGCAAATGGCTGCTAGCAGCGTTAGAAACTGCAGAGGAACGCCAAGTGCGCAGGCATTTTCACAAGCCTCGAGAAGCACATTCACAAAATGGCGTCCTCTACGTCTTAATCACAGATCCTTCCACCTGACATGTGGTTTCCATGTCTCCCACGCAAATCGATTTCCGCCCAAGCCGCGGCAGCCGGGGCCCTGCTTTTCTTCGGTCCAAGTGGCTGGCGCGGCCGGGTTCCAGGTCTGGTTCTTCATCCAGGCTGGAGGGCTCCAGGGAGAGGCCAGCATTTTCAGCTCTCGCCCCTGCGCCCTGGCACCGGCACGGGCCAGCGAATAGATCCACGTGGCTGTGGGTCAAAACATGTCAAAACCTAAGGTACCCCTGGTGAACATCCAAATAGGTGGCAATGGATGTTCATCCACCCCAAAATGGCCATGTGGCCCTCCGAGTGGACTGAGGTTTGACGAGTCCAGCATGGCCAAATAGGACGCATGTTGGCCCTTGACTGCTATACTAGAGGGTGACGAGTCCATCTTCGAAAGTGCTGAGGAGTTGTTGCATTGTGTGAAATGCGAACCTTCGGATTGGCCGAAGCGGGGTGCCCTGCCGGCAATGAAAAAAGTAACCATGAGTACACAAGAAAAGGCAACGGACTAGCCCAAAGTCAAACCCTCAGCTTACAAGCACTCATGTATGAGGAGTCCCATCACGGTGTACCCATCGGCTACTTGTCCCATCCCAAGTCGAGCCACAAATCCTGACAAGGCGGCGAACCCGGTTCTCAGCCCCGCAGCCAAACCTGCCTCACCATGTACTGAGCTGCCCAAATGAGGGGAATCAAATTCTCCTTGTCACGGGTCAGGTCGGTGTCGAATTTCTTGAGCTCGACCTGGACAGTGCCAGCCACAGATTCACAGCAATTGAGAATCGGTCTTGCAACATCTAGAATGCCGTGCTCCTGCCGTGGAATGGCAACACGTAGCAAATGAATATATGAAGCACAGCAACATGCAATCGAGTCGCGTCGCCGTCCGTATCGTCAAAGGAATAGCTGCCGATGGAAAAATCACAGCTGTTGATGTGAGTGCGACCCAGCACGTAACCTGACAGCGCACGACAAACCTCTGGCTCAACTCCAGAATTTGAAGCTCCCTTTGCATGCGTCTGCAAGGACAGCCAAAGGCACACGCTCCCAGGTTCGACGTCCAACAACACGACTGCACTGAGAATGTGTGGCATGGGAATATCGACGCCCACACATGATCGGAAAGTCAAGCAGCCCAGGCCATCAAGATGGAAGTAGTCCTCCAAGAATCGAGACTTCTGGTCTGGCGAGAGCTTCCTGTGCAGGGCACGGGAAGGGAGCACGGCAAGGGAGCTGCTGCCGGAGCACAAGCCCAGAAATTCGCAAATGCACTTGCCGGGTGGTATTTGCCTGGTCTTCACCTCTTGTGGGCCAAGGTCACCTTTGGAAGTACATGTCATACGCATCCAACAAGGTCTATCGGTATGTTCGAAACTCTGAATATATACGCATATATGATGTTTATATATATATATATATATTATATATATATATATTTATAATCAAACAAATGCCCATGCCAAATGCATGGGATTACACACACACTGTAATGGTGAATGGGCGAACCGCCGGCTTAAAAACTGGTCGATCCTACCGAGAATGCATCACACATTCTGACGCACATAGACTGTTGCGGGTGTAATGCTCAAACGACAAGCGCAAAGCAAACTGTCAATTGATTTGAGCTTACATTGTTCACGACTCCGCTTGTGGGCCGCTTCAGGCACAACAACCTGCGCACACTGCTTGTACTGAGTTACTGGGGCTGAATGGCGCATCATGCCTGAGGACCATGACAAACAATAGAGTCTCTAAACACAAACTCACATTCCCCAAGCTGGCAATGAAGAAGTGTGCAATCGCAAGATTGAAAAAGACGGAAAAAAAAAAAAAAAAAAAAAAGTTGGCAGATTTGATGAGACACATTTCAAGAAACCAGATCGCCCTTAGGACATTGCCGTCCGCGCAGCGCGCCTAAAGATCATGGCAGCAGCTTCGGTGAAGGCACCGCCAAAGCCCTCGATGATTTGCCCAGCCTCGTTGGAGATTTCCACCGTGGGGCCTTACATTATGAACTCGCACCCCTCCCGTAGGGATTTGTCCATGCTCTTCTTTGCTCAAAGCAATCGTGCTGGCTGGAAAAGGTGTACCTGTCTAAAGGAAACATACTGCAAGACCTACTTATGAGCAAATGTAGTCGGGTTGTTACTCTGCACTGCTTGAGGATGAGGGGCAAGATTACCAACGACACTGTATACATTAAGAAGGCGCCACGGGCAAATAAGCGGGCACCGCCGCACAAGCAACTGTTGGCAATGGGCGCACCTGCTTGCGAAACCGCTAGATGAAACCTATGCCCTGCTACAAGCTGTGTTCTGTCGGGTTGTCGGTCTATCCGGACATGTTCCGGGTTTCGTGCAAACCCTGCAAGCTGAGAAAACACATCTCTGGGCGCAAGTAGCTTGGCAAGATCTCAACTATTCTTCTTCCAACTTTGCGTAGCCGCACTCCTGTTGCTCCCTTTGCACCCCCAGCCTGAGAACGGGAAATCCTCCTGCAGCTCCCCATCCCATTTCCTGGCGATTCATGCACTTGAACATTTATGTTTCTCTGCGGCGAGTTGGTGACAGCATGTGAGTCACAATCAAAACCCGGTACAAACATGGTCGACCCAGAACCACGTAAAGAATTAAGAAGGCGGTCACAACTATTTCTGGCTGGGACTGCCCCAAATGTTCCCCATGATCTCGTGCAAAGCACCCCGTCCTGGTGAGCCGATCCCCGGTGTTCTGCGCCGACTGCCAAATCATGAAGCGGCGAATGACCACCTTGCACAAACCGAAACCAACATCTGCAGCATCACCAACCTTTGGAGTCTTTGACTACCTTTCCAAGGTTCAAGCGCAAGTCACTGAACACTCAGTCGAATCCCTCTCAAAAGGCCATTTTGAAGGCATGATTCCTACTACTGCAATTCTCATTCATTCAGCGCCCAGCTGGATGCAAGAGCTTCAACTTCGAATCGCGGATGTTGCTGTCTTCCTGTTGTGGCAAACAGGTGGTTAAAATGGTACTGCGCAGGAGTTCACGTGCAGGCAATGATTGCTTTGCGCGGCCTATGCTCGTTGTGTTTTGGGGCACTTGAAGAGCGTGGGATCTGCTAGGACGGTCTGACCCGAGTGAGAGGCACCAAGAACACTGGCCAGCGGACACCATGCGTAGCTGGTATGAATATGTATGAATAGTTAGCACGTGAATTCTTGAAGGTTTCCTGACAATTGTACGCCCATAAATCCTCGTAGTGATGATCCTATGCATTCCGGGCCCTTGGTCTTCTTCACGATGCCCTTTTCGACCTTCTCTGCCCTGGCCCCGCCTGCAAATCTCGTGGAGGCGCAGCCAAAGGGATCGTCTGCGATTCCAAGCGCGAGCTTGACACGCGCGGGGTGGATGCTGTGGTGTCCACGGTGACCAAGACGCTGGCAAGAGCAGTCACCAACACCTAGCGAGCGAACATGGAGTGAGGTACAGTCCTTCAGAACCCCGAGCGGAGTGCGTCAAACATGGAGCCTGCAAGCCTATTTCTTAGGGAGCAAAACCAGATTGACCCTGGGATACGAATAGTCCACCCAGTCCTTAGATATCCAAAGAACAAGCTGATAAACGCGCGTGCCTGCAACTTACATTGAACAAAGTACGCAGATATGCGCAGATGGAGGTTCAAAGGCTTGAGAGGCAATGCATGTATGATAGTTGCTATACAATTAATTATGCTGAGATTGCCAATGTTCCTTGGAGTGCTTAAACTCAACTTGGGGCCCTGCCAAACCTCTCAAACCTCTGAAAAAGTCTGGCAACATACAGCCCTCACTGCATAATCTGCTTCGTTCTCCCAAGGCGTTCTCACAGCGTCCCATCCTGAGACCAAGTGGGCACATGACATTCATGTGCACACGTCCACCCTCTACTGGCATTTGAGGGACTTCCACCGGAAGGCTTGCATTGATGAAATCTCTACAATACCAAATAATACCCACACGCTCAAATGTCCTACCACTTCAATGCCATACTATATCTGTACTTATAGGCATCGAATGGGATATGCACATGTGGGGTTGATCAATATTCCTGGCCTTGAATGAATGGCTAACTTTTGAAAGCTACTATTTTGTGGGACGCATGGGACCGTGGGGCATATCATGACATATCAAATCTGTTTAATGGTTTTCCAATAACCGTGGCTAACTTTTGAAAGTTACCATTGTGGGACACATCGTCGCTTTTTTATGGTTTGCCTCCCTTTGTGGGACATGTCATCGTTTGCTTAATGGTTCTCCTCCCTTGCTTGGTCATCCCATGTATCACGGACCTTTTGATCAACCCAATTGAAGCCACAGGACTGCAGCAGCACCCAGCTTCCTGATGCTGGTCTTGCTCTCATTCGCCATGCCGCTGGCCTTGGGGCCACCAAAACGGAGGGGGGGGGACATGATTTGTGTTTGATTGGTTGTTTTGTTTGTTTTGTTTGTTTTGTTTTGTTTTGTTTTGTTTGTTTCTCTTCTTTTTGTGTGTTGTTTTGTGTCTTGTTTCTTTTTGTTCCCGATGCTTCGACCTCTATCCAAGGCCTCGGCCCGGCTTGGGGATTGGGCGGCGGAGTCCTGCCGAATGGACCCATGGACTGCATCGGGCAATTGGCGTGTTTCCGCACAAACCCGTGCCACTAAGTCAACTACATCCGGTCGCGAAGGGTACATATGTGTATATACGTGTGTGTGTGTGTGTGTGGGTGTGTGGGTGGGTTTGTTTGGGTGTGTGTGTGTGTGGGTGTGTGGGTGGGTTTGTTTGGGTGTGTGTGTGTGTGTGGGTGTGTGGGTGGGTTTGTTTGGGTGTGTGTGTGTGTGTGGGTGTGTGGGTGGGTTTGTTTGGGTGTGTGTGTGTGTGTGGGTGTGTGGGTGGGTTTGTTTGGGTGTGTGTGTGTGTGTGTGTGTGGGTGTGTGTGTGGGTGTGTGGGTGGGTTTGTTTGGGTGTGTGTGTGTGTGGGTGGGTTTGTTTGGGTGTGTGTGTGTGTGTGTGTCTCTGTGTGTGTGTGTGTGTGTGTGTGTGTGTGTGTGTGTGTGTGTGTGTCTGTGTCTGTGTCTGTGTCTGTGTCTGTGTCTGTGTCTGTGTCTGTGTCTGTGTCTGTGTCTGTGTCTGTGTCTGTGTCTGTGTCTGTGTCTGTGTCTGTGTGTCTGTGTCTGTGTCTGTGTCTGTGTCTGTGTCTGTGTCTGTGTCTGTGTCTGTGTCTGTGTCTGTGTCTGTGTCTGTGTCTGTGTCTGTGTCTGTGTCTGTGTCTGTGTCTGTGTCTGTGTCTGTGTCTGTGTCTGTGTCTGTGTGTCTGTGTGTGTGCGCGCGCGCATGTGGTTTAAAAAAAAAAAGAGGAAGAGCATTACTCATATATATATATAATATTAAATATATATATATATATATATGTCTATCTGTGTGTGTGCGCATGTGGTTGAAAACACAAGCAATGTGCATTTGGGGTAAAACCAAAAAACAAGCAAAGCATTACACACACACATGTGCATGCATATATATACACATATGTGTGTGGATATTGCATGATGCTTTGCCGCGCCTGGCCGCCGAATCTGGCACGCTCCTGTCCCTCGACATCCTGACGTGACACACACACACACATGGATCCAGACCATTTTGAGACATAGGCAGGACTGTGGCTCCCCTTGCCATGGTTCCACACCGAGTTTGCGACTGGGGCACTGTTTTCACCAGCTTGGAGACCCGCAGATGTTTGACAGGAACGCCTCGCTACCTTGAGCCCCTGCCTCGTGCATCAGCTCCAGCGAGGTCGTGGAGGCAAAAGACGAGTCATCATCCGCCATGGCAACAGATCCGCGCTCTGTGAGCTCTTTTCGCTTTTGAAAGGAACTTCCTGACATGCGGTTCGCGCCATAGCCTTCGAAGTCTTGAGGTCACCTTTGAGCTCACGGGCAATGTTCAAGTTGCTCTCTGCAAGAACTCCGGGCGTCCGCCTCCAACTTTTTCTGCTTCAGCCAGCCGACTGGCTTTCAAAGGGAACGGGCTGCTTTGCTGGCAGGCCAAGCGAATGGGCATTTGCTCCTCAACGCAGAGCAGGCCACTCTGCACGCTTCGCTTTTCAGCCTGCCTCGCAGCCTAGAAGTCCGTGCATGTGGGGTGCCTACGCGTAAGGTATCTCAGCACGCATGTTTTGAGCAACAAGAACTCTTGAAGTACCCGGCAGCCCAATATCACCGTTGCCTGGTGAAAACCACACAGGTCCAACTTCACAAAGATCGACCAAAGTCCTTGGCAGTGCGTTGTCGCATGCAGTTTAAAGCTCAGCTCCGAATTTCCCAGGTCGCCTGCCTTAACGAGGCCAGGACCCTGAGCTTTTGCAACCCTTCAGATGGGATGAGCCACGGAACGCCATCGCTTTTAAGCGCTTCCGGCACCGCCGCTCACAGGCTCCTGCGAGGCATGGACTAGCCATGGCCAGCTTTTCGTGTCCTTTCTCTGCCCCAAATAGATCCCCTTTCTTTGGGGAACATATCACAGGGGCACGCTTGTCTTTCTTTGAGCAGGACTGCACGCGGCCAAACCAAAAGTCAATGGTCTGAGAACTGCGTTTGTGGCAATGCTCTTGACGTGGCGTGCCTCATTTCCCACATTTTGTTCACATTCACAGCCATGCCTGTGCCCCGTAGCGTGCTCCGACATGGTGGGAGGTGGAGGTGGAGGCGGCGCTGGCGGCAGCGTCTGCATGTCAACCTTAGGCAGCTTTCGTTTGAAACATGCAGCTTCCGAGGTTTGGAGGGGACAAAAGCATGGTTCCGGGTATCCAACAACGGGGGGCTACATGCGTTATCAAGCCACTATGGCCTGCCATTTAAATCATTTGATGCTCCCGAGCTTTGGTTTCAGAAAGGCATGTTGCGCATCTCTCCCTTTCTCTCGCGCTGTCCAAAGGGCCTTGGCGTGTCACTTCTGACTTTCACCTTGGGATTCCTTGACAGCAAAGGAGGCGCTTCGCCCTTCGCCTTCGCGTTGCCCGACGCGGCCCCCGACACCCGACACGGCCCGAGGCGCGAAGAACCTGATGGTCTCCGCCAGCTCCTCCTCCGTGAGCCGCGCCTTAGAAAGGACGAGTCAGGTGAAGCGGAGGTGGGAAAACTCTAGGGATCCCGCGGATCTTGCGGGAGGTGGGGTGATCTTTTGTTTTGGGGGGGGGGCGGGGGGGGAGGGGAGTTGGAAGGAATGTGAGCGTCTTGAGGACAAAAGTAACAGGGTTCAAGGAGTATAATGGCCAGACTGCTTGGAGCGTAGCCAAGGCGCCTGTCTCAAGGGCACAACTTTGAGTCTTGGCCTGCTGGCTGACTGCAATACACCACGTGGTCTAGCCGGAAACGGGAGATGAAGCTGTCTGTGCAATTCTTTCTGGACACATAGACGGATTCCACTAAAATCTAGTTAGAACCTACCTGAAACCTTTGGAATCCATCCGCCAAAAAGTGCCCCATGACATCAACAGCCAAATGCCCAGCAAAACCCAGCCTGAAAATGACATCAACCCCAAATGCCCCCCGAAAACCGGCCTGAAACCTTCTCTCAACAGGCAAGGAACTCCTGCAGCCGCTGCCTCTGGCGACACGGGGGAAGCCACAGCCTCTGACCGCCGGATGGGGCCTCAAACGGCCGATTTGCCGATGGCTGGGCCCAATGGGGCTGCCTATGGCAGCAACCGGACACCTCATGTCACCTTCAAGGCAGGGTTCCCCCCAACTGATTGACTCCCCCAAGATGGACTTAATGTTTTCGGTTCTCCTTTTGGGGGGAAAGGAACCACTCGTGGGTTTGGGGGGGGGATAAACCACCCCTGGGTTTAAGTCTTTCTTGGGCTAGTCAAAAACTGGAACCCTGCCTTGAAATGCCCTGAAGGCGTTGCCTTGAAGGCGTTGCGGCAGATGTGAAGGCTAAGGAACTGGCGCGACTTCCGCGTCTTGGGGTTCAGCTGAACCTCAGCGCATGTCAGCGCATGCGATGCGGGGCAACGGTTTGCCTGAAAGGGAGAAAGCCTTGCACAACTCTTTTCTGCTGCAAACTGGCATGGCATTTGAGGAAGCAGCGGCCACACTTTAAACAAAACCGCACGCGCATCTGATTCCCGATCGTTGTCGCTGTACGCATCAAACTGCCCATCCACAGCATCTGCTGAACTCGCATTACAGCAAATCCAAACTGCAATCAACAAAAAAACAAAGGCGTCGTCTTAGACAAGCTACTTGGCCACACGTCATGCTCCCGCGTCCCAGGTCTCTGCGTCCCTCTGACTTGGATATACATGAGACATGTTGGCAATTTTGTTCAGGAACTCAACATTCATCGTGTGTAGCAGGCCACCACATGAAACCAACCACCGTCACCGTGTTCTCGACATTTTCGATGTCGTCTGTCTCCACCAAACAGTTGCACAATTGTTTGCATGTAACGCCAGGAGTATTGCCAGCCCCTCATGTGCTACTAGCAGCTTGTCAGCGATGGAAAAACGGCACAAAGAATCACGCATGTTCGACCAACACGGCGCCTGATTCGCGAGGTCAATGACGTATGTCCAGCCTGAATGACGCGAGCAGGCAACTCCATCAAGTTCAAAAACTGTGGTTGAAGGCTGAAGGAACAAAACGATACCACTCATCCATCCAGAGTCTATTGCATGGCCATGGGTCAAAATCCCGTACCTCCCAGTGAACATCCAAATCCCCACTAAAATGCCGACTAAAATGGGTGGTGCACCTACCCCAAAATGGGATCCTATTGGTTTTGACCCACGGCCGCACCGACGCTTGCCACCCCTCCACTGGAGCCTCCAAGCTGCGCCCGGCCTCGTGGGCCAAGCCGCAGCTCCAAACGCGGCTGGCCGGCCAGGTGCGCAGCCTCGATGGCGGCGGAGGCCTGGTGAGGGCGGTGAGGGCGGCCAACGGCTGGGCCGGGTGCACTTTTTTCCGGCCCAACAAAAGGTCCCAAAGAACCCAACACAAAGGACCCAACAAAGGACCCAATATCCCAACAAAAGGTTGAGCTTTTGGAAAATGGTGAAATGGTCGGCGTTGGACAACGAAAGAAGGTGCATTGGCTTAAGGTCAGGTAGAAACTATCACAAAACCCCGCCTCGTCATCGTAGGGGCTCCAGCTGCCGTCTTCCACTTGCGCCTGCCCATTCGAATTTGAATCGTTTTGGGAAGCGTGATGCGATCCGGGGTTGAGAAACGTTGAATGAGGGCTTGCTGACAAGTGGTCTCCATATGTCTCCATGCAGGGCGCAGGAGGGCTTGGAGAAAACCATGCCACTAAAGTTGCACATTTCTTTCATGCCACTGACACCGCAACCTCTGCCGGAGATCTCAGAAAGATACAAAGCCCTCGGCTCGGCGTGGGCCTCCCACCGTGCCGCGGCGCGGCGGCGCACTACGCCACGCGCCCGCATGGCTCTGCTGAAGCTCTCGGCATTGAAGAGACGAGCAAAGTCTTCTGCCGCCGCATCATCGCCGCTGAACCTGGCACGCGTGCTTGCGGAGCAAACTAAAACACACACACACACACCAGGTTCGACCTGCGTTTGCCAGAAGCTTCCACGAAGTGCCAGGTGGGAGGCAAATCATACAAATTGCATTGGGCCCCAGTCGCACGGCCTCAATATGCATTCAAAGTTTGGGCCCAGCTTTGCAAACCTACGCCTCCGGCCAAACTACTCCGCGCGGCACGCGCCGTGCTTTCGCGCCGACGCGACTCGCGCGCCTGGCGCGCTGGGCCTCCTCATAAGACATCTCGCGCTGCCTGGACCACTGCCAGGTGCACTCGTTGCCGAAGACGCGGAGGTGCTCCCCAGCCTAGGGGATGCCGCTGCATGCGTTACTTCCGCACACGGCCTGTCTGGCTCAGACAGCCAAGGCCCCTTAGGTCCTCCGGTGTTTCAGGCAAGTCACCCCTTGCAAAACAAGCAAAACGACCCAGCTGCCACTGAGCAGCTACATCTTTGATAGCTGCATCTGCCGCAAGAGGTCGCAATGATACATCCTGGACATGAGAGTGTGAGCGTGTGCGCCCGACCAGTGATCTTCGGGGAAGCCCTGGGGCAACCTCCAAATATATGTATGTGCCTACAAAGCGACTCCCGAGCGCGTGCTTTTTCCGTGTTCAAGTAGCGCTGGGCAATATCTTCAACTAGTGGCAAACGGATTTGCTACGATGTTCGAATTGTGGTTTCGCATGCTCAAATTATGATAACCATATGCTAGCCATGATTAGAACCGAGCTAGAATTACAATCAAGCTCCGCCAAATAGACATGTGCTTTAGATAAGTGCTAGAATCAGAAAGCATGATGTATGTTGAACATACACCGCAGACTAGAAGCCAGATCGGACAGCCATTTTGCTAAGGAGATATACTAGAAGTGCGAAAGGAATGACCAAACCACATGCTGAAACTTCTAGAAGTGTACCAAATAGACTAAATCTATGCTGGATATATTCTGAAACAATCTCTGACATTAAGACCTGATCTCGCCCACACAGGCCGCAAATCCAGGAATTTGCAAAAACAAAAAAAAATCAAAAGAAACCCAATCCGAAAAATTCAATCTGAAATAGTCTGAGTCTGGGAAGACTCAAAAAAAGAAAGTCAAAAGAAAAATCAAAAATAACTCAAGCAGCAATTCACATCACAAGTTACACGAACCAACAAAACACCAAAAAAACTCACAAAACTCAAAAACAACTCAATCCACTCCCAAGCACGAGTGGACACCTCCTCCCTACCTACAACCTAGAATGCAGCAAGGCGGCCAGTGGTATTGTGTCAAGCCACACAAACAAAGCACGCTGTTTTTTGTGTGTTTTGTTTGAGTCTCCTGCTGTGTTTTTTTTTAAGTCTCCTGCTGTATGTTTCTTGTGCTTTTTTCGAGTCTCCTGCTGTGTATTTTTGGTGTATTGTTTGAGTCTGTGTTTTCAGTTGAGTCTCTTGGCTGAGTTGTTTCTGAGATTTTTGTGAGTTTTTTTTGTTCCGCTAAAACCTCTCCTGTCTGAGCCCGTCTGGTCATAACTCTGACACCAGCAGACTGCAATCCGTGCTAGAATCCCTTCAAACCTCCCTAAAAACTGCTTATGTGTCCTATGCAAAAGCACATTTTGCGCATACTTTACACCTCGGAGCATTGCTTCCTCGATTTTGCGCCCCACCCCCGGCCCGCGCAACTCCCGCAACTCCCAGATCCTCCCATGGAGCCGCCGAGGTGGAGGTGAGTCGATGGGACTCCAGGAAGTGTAAGAGCCGCGAGGTACGGCCCTACGAGAGAAACCGGGGACTTCAAAAAGTGTTGCTTTCCTTTTGGCGTCCCTTTTAAACCACCCGGGAAAAAAATAAGTACCCTCACACAATAAGACATACCCTTTTTTTGCGTGGCTTCACTCCAAGCAGACTCTGACAAAAAAAAGACACCGGGCCTAGAGAAACCATCCACGAAGTCCGGAGGCATTTTGGGCTCAGTGAAATACGAACCAAGCAGCTGGACAGGGGCCTTTGCCAAGCAGCTCGCGGGGTTTTCCTTTGCAACTCCAATATGAATTTAGTTTGATAGAAGGTATGACCACGCCAGTCTGTGCTCTATTGTCAGTGGGACACCGCTGGCAAGGCAATGTTGTTGAGGGAAAGTGTTTGTCTGCGTGCTTTTTATTTTCCTGCGCCAATGCGATTGGCCTTCCCAGAAGACATCAACTTCACTGCTGCAACCAACACAGAAAGCCAGCGAAGGTGTCGATGGTATTAGCCAAAAGGCCTCAACTTGATCGAGGCAACCTGCTTAGAAAACCATGTTGAAGGTGGACTTTTCCAAGTGTGCCACTGCGATTAGCCTACTTTTGGGATGGTCGCAAAATCTTGTTTATGATAGGTGGTTGTCTGTGGGTGCCAATGTTAAGCATTGGTGTTTCTCTGTGTAGCACACCGTGGCGTTGTCTATGCGTATTACACATAAAGCACTCCGCCAATACCAAACGCAACGACTTCTACAGTTGGGAGTAGCATGAAAACAAAGAACGCACCCAAAAAGCGGGGCCATGCCTGCGTACAGGGGGTTCATGCTGCCAAACGCTTCGAAACCACAGAGCAGTAATTTTGAACAACTCTTGGAATTTATCTCAGCCCACATCTGGGGTACGCAGAAAGTAATACTTTCTGACTCTGTTCTATATTTAGTCTACGCACACGAGTTTTGCCATAGAGTCATATCCTTATCGGGTTTGTACAAATGGATGGGTCTCTTTCCCCACAAAAGCCCTACAAATGTGTGACAACAAACAGCGAGGAGCGGCAACCCTACGCGTGCTTAACAAAATACTGGAAAAGCCTCATGCTTACTGACAATGAGCCTGCTTTAGATGACTTCGATTTGGACGTCTCGCAACTTAGCGCGGCCACGGTAAGTGCCGATTCCCGCCTCCAAACAAGGATCCGCCTGGCGATCGAAGGCTTGCCTCGCAGCTGACCATGGATCCAGTGGATAGCGAACACACACAAACGACTCTGTGGTGAAAGCCAGCAGCAGATAGGGCGCACGCTACGACTCAGTGGCGAAAAGCCAGCAGTCGGTTGGCATGCCCACAAAATGCCTTCAGAGCCTCAACCTTCAAAGTGCTAAGAGCGTTGGCTGGCTGAGAAGCAATCAAACGAAAGACTCGATGACTCGATGACTTGTGCCTGAAGAAGTCCAGGAAGCGCCCAGAGGCTTTGGCCGCCTGAAAGGCCTGAGTCTCGCTCGCCATCCGCGGTTGGGGTCTTGAGTCTTTGGTTGAGGGTACCTTTTTCTTCTCTGTTGTTGGCTTAAGGGACTCCAAAGGAAAGCCATTCTGGAGATACCCCACCATGTAGAGATATTTAGAGACGAGTTACAGCTCTGAGGCAAACGGCTGAAAATGAAGCTTCAGCCGCAAGAAAGGAGCACCCACTCAATCCAGCATGCCCCCGCATTGGGCCTGGTTAGCCCCAACGTCCCTCCCTCCAAGCCCGCCAGCCTCCAGCAGCGCTGTTGGCGCAGAGCGCAGCATTGCGTTGGCCCCTTCTCGGTCCCCGTGCATGGTCATGCCGCAGGCACCTGGCCATTCTTTGGAAGTTGGCTTTGCTGGAGAGCCACTGGAGCACGTCGCACCACACAACAGGGCTCCCTATATTTCCCCCCTAAAACATCACCCCCACCAAGGGACGCTCACCTTTCATGGGCCGAAAGGTGACTCAACCACGCCAGGCTCACGCTCAAGCAGCTGCACCCCCGGGTTCCGAGTGAAACCCTCGCCGTTGTTCAACTTGGTGATCTCCTACGTGGCATTTAGCCCGTGTTTCCGCAAGAGAGGCTTTGCTTGCCAGGCAGGGAGTCTGAGCTGCGCCCCGGTCAAAGACGAGAACAGAAAGCTGTCATTTGGCATTTGAGAATCTGCATCCTCATTGCAGCTGCTAAACAACCAATACATAAGCTAAAGAAATGTCAGTGATCTGGAACCTCTGCTGACGACTTTCACATTTGAAGAAGCACCGAGTCACTTTGGAGCAAACCATCACGGAACCTGTGCAACTATGCGAAGCATTCCGAAACGTATGGCCGTTGAAGCCACTGCTCAATCTTCCTGTCACAGCTGTGCAGACAGGTTCGGCAACAAACCTGTGGCTCCTCGACAAGCGAATGGAGCTTAGCAAGGCCCAGCACTGTCATGTACACGTACCTCAGCACCCCTGCTGCTAGCGCGATGTGAAGATCCGCTCTGCCACAGCAAGACCCAAGCAAATCTGTGATGTTGATACCGCCTATCAAAACCTGACGGTGCAATTAAAGAGACCAATATGCCTGAAGGCGAAACCTACAATCAAATCAATCAAGCGATGATCAAGCTGAGTTTGTGCTCCAGGCGTCCTTTACATCAACAGGTTCCATGAACCATGGGTGGGCTTTCTCACACCGCTTAATGTTGGACTCCTGCACCCTCGAGTCTGAACTGGCTTGCCACCGCAGGGCTCGAAATCCGTGTAGCCCGAACAGAACTCCTCCTTCTTGACTTTGTGCCTCGCGCCCAGTTGCCCGTTTCAAAATTTGCTGGGTCAAACTAAACACGAATGCGAAAACAGTATGTAGGTGATGCAAAGCCATCACATAGTGCAAGCACATTCGTATCAGTTGATTGTAACACATGTTTTGGCATAGGTCTAGCAGTGGTGCCAAGAAATATTTGCAATATCCTCATTCATCGCCAGTTAAATTAAGCTGTCGAGCCTGAGAGTCGGCCGGTCCGGGAAGTGCTTCTGCCCTCCCAGGAGCTTCTTGTGCTGCCAAACGACCACCAGAATCTCGCAGAAGAGCGGGGACAACGAGCGCTCCTTCCGCGCAGCGGGTCTGCGGGAAACTCACCCGTCGGAGTCCCGGCAGAGCCCGGGGTCCCTTCATTTCACGAGACCATGCTTGTAAGTCAATACATCAAGTCCACCCCTCCAACCAACGGGAGGTTACCAAAGTGGGCAACTTGACAGGCACGAGCTCAAAATGCTCAACTTCCCGTCCTCCTCTGTGAGGCAGGATTCATCCTCAGCGCATCTCTAGCTGTGACTCATGTATGCCACTCCTATCTCGCAGCCGGGATCCCTGCGGCTAGCTCAAATTCTGCAGTCTCTGCAATCAATCAGCCACATTACGTAAATCATATGGACATGACAACCCAGGGAGAGCCAGGGGGTGCAGGTAACAGCCGCTGGCAGCCAAGTCTCCAGCGGCTCAAGCTCTATGTGGCGGCTGGACGCTGTTGCCCCCATCTCTGCGAAAGGACGCTTCTGACCCATGCACGTGGGCAAGATATTTACAAGCTTTCTTCGCCTGTCCGGAAAATGTCGCTGTTTCATGTCTCATTGCCAAGACGAATTTGCATTTCCTGAAAGCCTCTGATAGTTCGGAGAAGTCAAAGTGAAACCCTTCTTGAAGAAAGCTACATTGCGGCACAGAGCTGCGTCAGTTGCGAAGTGCACGGGGTCGCTTGCATTTGTGCATGATCAGCACAGCTGGGGTTGTAGCCCAGAGCGTTGCAAATCTTAAGGCTACAATGAGCAACACATTGTTTGCCAATGTCTGCCATGCTTGCCCCAAATCCGGAAGTCAAGATACCCAGCCGTGCCAGCATGCCATGAAGATTCTGCAAACACATTTGTGCGCAACTGCGTTCCCAATACGTCCACACACGTGGAGCTTCGGATCACTGAGCCTCCCGGCCAGGCAATAAGTATGCAATGGCCGCGGGCATTGGATAACATGTTGCCAGCAGCAGTCATGATGGCTCTTATAAACTTTTGAGATGACTCGAAACCGCGCCACCTTCCTTTTAGTCACATCGGGTGACTAGTGCCCTTAAAGTTTTGCAGCCCGCCGACCCGTAAGCTTGAGCCGAAAATGCATCAAACTGATACAAACAAGCCGGTGGGTCCGCTTCATCAAACCCCACGGCCCCCTGCGGCATTTCTACTGGTGCTTGCCCATTGCCAGTCCCGCCTAATCATTCTGAATCATTGCCAAGCCAGGCCAACTGGCTGCATTTGCATTTGCTTGCCGGAAGTGGAAATATGGCAGGCATGCACACTTGACATTCAACATCACTTCTGATCAGGGATGTCACTGCAATGACCTGAGCACCTCACTCCCTTACACTCCTCCAGCCCTGCGCCTGAAGCGCTCGGCCCAAAACCAATTGGGACCTGGCACCCTGTGCGTCAATGGCCACGAGTCGCTCTGCGAGATGCGGAATGCCGCAGATCGGGTAACATCTGCGCTGAAGACAGAAAATGTCAAAAAGTTTATAGAACAGCAGCTCAGTTGCCCAAAGGACCCAGAAACCAAGGTCAAACTTTTGAGGTTCTGACTTTCAAGTGGATCAAAAAGGGGAAACTAGAAGGCCAAACCGTTTGCATTGGCTGAGAGTGTGTTAGCAACTTCTTTCGGCGGTTCAAAGGCGTAGCTTGGCACTGACCCCACAAGGACTTGCACTAGGCTCGTTCTAGGTAAATTGAATCTAAGGGAGACATCTGCAGGATTGCCGGCCGTGCACAAATGCACCAATACGTCAGGTTCCTACCTCTGAAGGAATGCCTACGAGATCAATGGTGGTGTGGTTGATTTATGCGTTATCGATGAGATGTGGAAATGGCCGCAGAAAATGTTGGCATCAACCCCATTCAGGCCAAGAACAAGGAGGATTCTGCAACGGGGTGCCCTGAAAGATGACTTTGTCCTTTTGTTTGAATTGCACGGGGGGAAGCTCCATGAGGTGAACTTCAGTATACATGGCACTGGCACGGTATGCGCTCCAATGCCTGCCTTCTACACAAACATCTGGCGGAAAATAACAATCAACCCTCAGCCGCATACACCATGCCTCGTGCTGGCTCGGCCGAGGCGTCACATCGCTCATACAGAGCGAGAAGCTGATGGATAAGAAATGCAATGAGTAGGTTGCTGGCTGTGAGTGCTTTGCGAAGGAGTCAGATCACATTTCCATCAAACAATGGCAAACCAATGTGAGGCTCGCTGGTTCCCTCAATGCGGCCTGCCCTTGCCCTGGCAGGTTCCATCCCAGGCTTTAAGATCCTGGAGGTATTGGCACTGTGCTTGCTTCGTTTCCTGAAGCAATCAGCATCGGGCAATGGATGAAACCGGAGGAAAACCCCAACGTGCCCTGCAACCAACCCATCACCTGCAGGTTTCGTAAGAAGGCTTGTCAATGAGCAGCCAAAGAGCTCAAAGCCACAAAACTGTCCAAAGCATGGCGTCTTACCCTTGCCGTTGCTTGCGTCTAGGAAGCCTAGCGTCACTGCAGCTGGCAAAGGCCGCTGAGCCTGCCCAAGTAGAACCGCCGCATGTTTCTTCGAGCTGCCATCGCGTCCTTGCGAGACCTATGGGCAGGCTGTACATCGCCCGTCACGTCATGAAATGACACACTCCACATCGGGCCTGAGCGACAAACACGTGACATGAGTGGCACCAACTTCAAGCTCCCGACTCGTCGCTTGTCAGGCGCCTAGAGATCACCTGCGAAGCAACTGGGAAGCCCTTTCGCTGCTGACAATGGGATGCTGCTTCATGCCTTGTTCAAATAGTGTGCGTAAGAAAACAAACGTAAGGGGTCACGCTATGCCCCTCTAGGCACTTACGTGCGTCGTGGCGTGCCTTCAACTGTGAAAACTTCTGAACAAAGCAAACAATGCGGCTTTCTCCAGCGTGCTGCTCAGGGATGGCCATAAGCAGCAAGTAATACAGCCCACCCTGCTAGGGAGGTGAAGGGGGAGTCTGTTGATGCCGCACGCCTTGGCAATCGCATCTGCCGTTTTCTCAGGCTTCGGCGAGAAAAAGACCTCAGCTGGTCTGTTATGCAAATTACATCGCTTTGGCAGCTTGCAAAAATACGCATTTGCTGAAAAAGATTTGACGACCCTGCATGCCTCCAATTGCAATTCTGACAGGTGCAATAACGCTTAGTCTTCTGTGCCTTCCCTCACGCCAGAGGGACCCATTTCTACTTCTGCAAAATGTGCTTGGAACCCATATTCCTGCAAGTCTGACTTCGTTTGAATCATGGCCCTGCGACAAGCGCTTGATCAAAATGTTGCGGACTAGTCAACTGTGAACAACTGCGTGATTTGCTGGCCTTACCACGCCTGCAAGGACCAAGCACACAGCCCCATTGCCATAGATTGTCAACACGCTTGTTCATGTACCCTAAACTGCGAAAACTAGTTTACGCAACTCGCAAGTAGCGAAAACACAACTTGCAGGCATTATATTTGAAAATCTAACTTATATGAATTCCTGGTCAAGTACAAGGAGGTACTTCCTGTTTTGGGGTGATCCTTCACTCTGGCGAACTTGTACTCACCCGGGTTGAGCTTCGATGCGCGCACGTTGAGGCCACAGGCCGTCTGCAGCTGTGCACAGGAACCATCCACAGCGACCTTCCGCTTGACGCGATTTGCGCTTTTCTGCCTGGTTTTCAAAGTGGTACCCGCGTTTCAGAATCTGGTAAGCATGTCATCTGCTCTCACCGCAACCCACTTCTCAAGGGAGCTACGGTTGGGTTACCGGTTGAGGGTGGGTTTAGTCGAGGGCGTGCTTCGGGTTTCGTTGGCAGGAGCAATTAAGGTCATGGCGGCAACAGGTTTCATTGCAGGTTTGCGAAATAACTTGCTCAGGGTGTGTTCGCGGTGGGATTGAGGTTGGCTTAGGCTTGGCTAACGGCGGCCAAGAGTTTGCTTGAAGGCCGAGGGCTGGTTTTTGCTGAGAGGTCGCCAAGAAAACCATCAAGGCCTTCATTGGGCTAAAGCAAGAAACCCACCACCTCCCCCAACCACACGCACACACACCACCCACACACACCCCACCCAACCACCACCCCCCCAACCCCCAACCACCCCCCCACACCCCACCTCTCAAACCACCCAACCCCACCCCCCACCCCCCAAAACCACCCCCCCCCCCACCATGGGCACCTCACTGCCTCCAACCCCAACTGCCTCTCTCAGCTCGAAGAGGCCGCCGTTGGCGGCCACCGGCCGGGCCGTGAGCTTGGCGGACCAGGCCTGGGGCCTCAGCGGGAAAACCTGCCCGCAGCCGCGCTTTTTTCCGGTTCTCCAAGGGGAAACCAACAAAAGCAAACCAACATGACTAACATTATTATGTTTTTTGTTTTTTGTTGGGGGGGGGGAGCCAACCAGAGAACCAACGTTATTCTGTTTTTTGGGCGGAGAGGTCTCTGAGCCCCCATTGGTCTGTGATTTTGGTTTGGAGGGGGACCAAGAAGAAACCAATAAGAGAAAACCAACATGATTATTGTTTTGGGGAGAGAGGTCCCCATTTGTTTGTGTTTTTCTTCTTTTTTGGAGGGGACCAATAAGAAACCAACACGAGAATCACTTCTGTGTTTATATTTGCCCCGCCCGTTAACATGGAATCTCACAGGGGGTCCCTTTGAAAGGAAACGGGACCCCCCTGCCAGGTTCCATGTTAATTGGTGGGATGCTTGTTGTTGCTTGTCTTTTTTTTGGCGGGGGGTTCCCCCCAAAGAAATGAGATGCCTTTGCTCACCCTACTCTTCGAGCGAACAAAGTCAGCTTTCTACGAGCAGGAGATTCCGAAGGGACCAGGTGCGATTGCTGGCGAGAAATCCAGCAACCGGGCTCAGCGTGCGAGTCTTGAGGTGCTGCTTGCCACCGCCACGTGCACAAGCCTTCTTGTGCAGTGCAAAGCTGCTGGATGCAAAACTCGACAGAGTTGGTTGGCAAATGCCCACAACAAACACTGTTGATTTAGAGCTTGCTGCCAGCCCCCCCGCGATGAACAGCACCAACAATTGTATACAACTGTTGTTTGCGTGCCTCGAAATACTGCTGGGTAGCCAGAATCCTGACATTCGCAGCACCGAGGTTCCAGCACCGAAAAAGTCGCGCGATGATCGCCATTCCTTGCCTTCGCCGAAGCACGTCTCTAATGCTCGAAAACCGTTGCCTCATCCCGGTTCAGTCTCCCGTTCCATCTGGTCCATCTGGCACTCCCTCCACAGCCATCCCCACAATGCGTATTTAGGGGCAGCATAAACAAATGCAACCTTCACGAGGAATGCAGAGCCGCGCCTCTGCCACCAGCGTGTAAGGCACGGCAGCTTCCTGCGGAAATCAACCTTACGGTGTTCAAATGGGCGAGAATGTATCTGGCCGCATGCCGGACCCTATCCATCAACTGGCTTCTTGATCATGGGGTTCATGCTCTTGTGACATCTTGTGACACCTGCCCGCCCAGCCAACCAATCTGTTGCCCAAGCTTTGCGCTGTGCACAGCACAAAGCAGTCCTGACTGCTTTCTTGAGTGCTCGCCATGCTTGCCGTCGTTGCCGGCTGCATGCTTTGCTGCCACTTGCAGCATTCACCCCCCACAAGGCGTACAACTCGTGTCGCTGAACACGGCAACAGCTCTGCACAGGCGGAATCATTTGTGCACATCATGCTGCGGCTAACATGTTTGGTTGTTGGTTTGACTAAACAACATAGACAGCCTGTTGAATTCGCCGCTGACATCCAAAGGCCGGGCGAGATGCAAGCAGGTAACCGATCAATCACGTGCTGGCATGCAGATTTCAGCCGATGACCTCGTGGTCCACACCTTGGCCTGGAGAGCTCAGCGTCTCTTTCCACGGCTGTTAGTTTGGGGCCTCTTGACGATGCCATAGAGACATCCGTAAATGGCATAAGTTTAGGTCCAGCCTTGAGCTGACCAGGTAAGCCAAAAGTCCCTGGGTGCGGAGAAGCCCCTTAAAGGCTCGTTCCGAATAATCCAGGCGATTCAGCTTGAGAAAGCCCATCTTGATGTGACTCGAGCCAACGCCCCTTGAGCTCAGCTGTCTTTGCTAGAGGCCCTTGCGGGACACTAGCAGCTACAGCTGCCCATGGCTCGGAATGCATCCGCGGGGCATGGGCCCGAGGCCCGAGGACCATTCGGCACAAAAGGAAAAGTAAGGAGTATGATTGCCTCGCGATAGCGCTCCCAGCCACAGAACTGTCTGACCCTGCACCTCGGACATGTTGTTTGTTTCTGGTCTTGCACCTTAGGAACGCCAAAGGCCAGCTTATTGGCATGCACGTTGCAAAAAACCCACCTGTCTGACATTGCGAAGCATCAACGTCAATGAGGGAACTTGTCAACAGTAAAATTCGAAGACTTGCCTGATCCAACCATCACATGGTCATTTTGTCAGAGCTGCGGCTCTCAACAGGTCCGACTTGCAGGGCCAGCCACAAGGGACTAAAATTGGAGCCCACGTAAAGGAACAGCAAGGTTGCCCATCGCTCGCTCGGACTGCAGACAGCAGCCTTCGAAACACACTTTCCAACCCAATGCGCTCATGCAACGATAAATGTGATATGAACAGAATCATGCAAAGGACAAGTGCAATACACACATCATACATTTGCCGCCACATTTGCATACCATGACGTGCAAATGCATTGGTGCATTTCTAGAAGCAAATCAAGTGCATCATACATGTGATTGGACAGCGCTTGGAATGCTGCGCTTGTTCATGCGAATGAGCGTACGTACGGGCAACCTTGACAGTATCTTTTCCGCTGCGATCTTCTCTCAGCGACCAACGCTTTGTTCTGAAGGCTCCTGCAACCTGGCCAAAAAGTCAAGGACAATGCAGGTGCTTCTGGCGCTGTCTGCGCACGTGTTCATCATGAGCTGCGCATCTAGGATTTGACTAATGTGGCTGGTGTGCGCAGTGTTGCGTCGGGCAAGGCGGTATGCTTTCCTGGCTTGAGTCTGTGGGTGTAGACGTGGTCATGCCGTACATTTATTCAATGTCAGAATGCGCCTGAGGCAGCCGCTGGACCACTTGGGTCAGCAATGCCTTGGCGAACCGTCCGTACCAGCGACGCTCACGTGGGGACTTCTGAGATTTTGAGAGGCGACCGGCCGAAAGCTCACCCTTTTCTGTGGGGAAGACACTTGAAAATACATGAGCACAAGCCTGCAAACAGTTGCAAACAAAAACCATCCCACCCCCTTTTGCGCAACCGTCTGCTTGCTGTGTAGTGTGCCCACCTGGAGACCCAACCGACGCCACATATGTCAGGAGAACTGGGAGGCACCATGAGGACCAAAATACCTCCAAGCCAAACCCCTAAAAAAATGCAACGCTAACCAAACCTCCATGCCGTGTAGTTGAATGTAGCCTCTACAAAATGATGGCACCTTTCTGAACCCATTCGGTCTGGCCAAAGACACTATATCTTAAAACTAGAATTTAGATAGAATTCCTTTCCGAACAGAACTTTGAAGCTCAATTCGTCCAAACAGAATTGATAAGGAACAAATCAAATCGCAGCCACTGTCTTTTATTGAATCTATAGATCTGTGTCAGGGTGGCCAGATTCCAAACAGCTTGAAATGTACAAAAAAACGCACTCTAACAGCGTCCTGCTCTGTTTAATAGCGGGGGGGGTCACACACACACATACTGTGGAGCACGTACTCAAAATGGTCACATTCAATACCTGTTCATCTCTCCCAACGCAAGCCGCAAGCCCTGTGCAGTCCAGGTGTCTGATCCGTCATGGATGTCAGAGACGTCTGCCTTGGCAACTCCCTGTGACACCGCGAGTAGCCGCCTGTGCTGCTGGTCCTCAGCGATGCTGAAAGTTGTGAGGATCTGGGATGAACATTTCAGTCGAATCAAATGTTCATAATCCACAAGTGCATCCTGGCAGCACACATCACGTGTCACTGGCGGAAAAAAAAAAAAAAAAACATGTGCAAAACATAAGCGCCTTGCTTGCGAGAAGAGATCTGACTCAAGAATTATCCGCAACCCTTTAAGAACATGAGCTTGAGTAGTGTGAGCTGGCGACAACAACCACCCAAGAGCCGTTCAAGTCATTCAAGCATCAACCTCAGCCCTGCGTCCTCCTACTTGTGCCAGAGATTGAGGATGATGTGCCGCTGGATTTACGGCGCGCGCTCCGCTCAGCAGCATGCGAAGGCACTCCCTGCAGCAAGTGAGGCAGGTGCATTGACATTGGTGCCCAAAGAACACGGTGCTACTTGGCCGACTGCTCAAGCGAGTTCTGCAAGAACCCTTTCTTTGCTGGACTTGCTTCCGGCGCTGCCAAGGATACTGACATCTAAAATGATCTAAAATGTTAAATCAAGTGCTGCAGTGATGAAAAGCGGCAAGCTCGGCTTGCCTGTACTGAGTGCAGTTGCGACCGGTGTTTGCTTCTACTGCATGGGCTTGTGGTCTTGTGGTGTTGCTTCACCTCCTTACCTAACCATTCATTCTGTCACCATTGCCCTTTGCAAGATCAACAAGCCTTAGCAACACGCCAATACAAGCACCATATCTGATGGAAAAGGAAAGCATGGAGAAGCCTTCCGTGCCGGTCGCCCTCCAGGCCTTGGCCTCCTTCTTCTCCGTCTCCTCCCTCGAGCCCCGCGACTTGGGTGGTGCGGAGTTGGACCGGCGCATTGTCGACTCCTGCGGTATGCACTTGATGGAAGGCAAGGGATACTTCCGTCAAAGCAAAGAGAGCAACCAAAGTACACAGCGACATGCAGAGACCAGAAATCACCAGGCTCATTCAGGGAAGCACGGTTGCAGAAGGCGCTTGCAATCTCAACATGCAGCTTGTCGCCCGGAGTTCCTCCCAACTTGTTTGATGCAACTTGGAACCTCTGCGACTTGACGTCGCCGGAGCCGTGCGGCCGTGCGGGTATTCTTCTTTTCGGGGAGCATGTGTTGGTCACAGTTGCAGGGACTTACTTCCCAAGTTTGAAGAGTTTCCTGTCTGATGCTCATGCCCGTGTCAAGCCCCTCCTCGGTCGCAGCCTTTCTGGCCTGTGCGATGCCGTGGCTCTCGAAGTACGGCCGGTTGGACTCAAATGGGGACCTCAATTGGCTCAGTCCACTCGCGTCTGCAGCAAATGCAAAAAAAATCCAAATCTGGCACCCTTGCCTCCAGAAATCCCAAAAGGCAACCGGAGTTCTTCCATTGCGGGCCTTCTGTGGGAAATGAAGGACTTCAGAAGGCACGGATGACCACGTGAGGGCAATGGCCTGCCGGCCAAGTGCAACCTGAAGCAAGTAGCTTGGCCCTCAACCCGAGCAGATTCCATTTGCGGCCCAACGGCTTCATCCATTGGGGCGCGCCAACGGATACGATGCTCAAATTCCTCAGGTCACGCGCATTCGCCGGCTATGACGCAGGCATGGCAGCAGTGCAGCCATCCATCCATCAAGAGCATGCGCATACATCCATGGTTCCATGGGAGGCAAGCATAAAGCTCGTGCTGCTACTTTGGGAAGTTTGGCCTGGTCCCACCCTGCAGTGGGCACGCAAGACACCAACCTACGCTGCAAGCCAAAGCTTCTGGATCTTGCCCTCCTGGCCGCACATGAGGTGTTTGCAGTCTCCCCGCGCCAAAGCATATATATATATAGTTATCTATCTATCAGGAGTTTTGAAGGCACAGGAACTGTAGTGAACAAATACAACAGGCAACCCTCCATGAGCAGCGTGGCTTGAAGCATTCAGCGCATGAAGCCCGCCTCATTTTTGATCTGCTTGAAGTTCTGGCGTTGTCTCTGCGGAATTTTCCGCCCTGCCACAAACTTCTCCTTGTCCTTGTGCTCCTCAGGCCCCGGTTTCTCCCTCCCGGTCCCAGTCAATGTCAAACTCTGCGTGTCTGGAACTATTCTGAGAGCATCTGAGTCACAATCAAAACCCGGTATCAATTGATTGACCCAGAACCATGTAAGAAAATCCCAAGGCGGCCGCAACTATTTATGGCTGGGATCGTCCCTTACTAACCTTCATCTACCCGGGTTTTGAGTGTGACTCATCTGAGGTGCACACCTCATTTGTCATCGTCTTCAGCTTCTGCGCCACCCCTTTGGACTCGAAGAAGTTGCCTCTTGCCGCAAACATTATGACATGGTGACCTGGTGCGTCTGGGACATGTCGCGTCCTCAACTTTGGAACTCTGTGCATCTGAGCGGCGGTTGTTTTCAAAAGGTTCTTTGAACCACTGCGGGCTCTCAGGCGAGACAATGGAGTTATTGGCAACCTGAGGCGGCATTCACTGGAACACGCCTTTTGTTTTTTTATAGTCGCCTCATGGACCCTCAAAGCTGTGGTTTTTGACTGCCACCTGCATGAGTTTCATACAGCCTGTGGCCGCGTCTGCTTCAGAGCGGGCTTCATACTATGCCGCTGGGAACATGTTGCATTCACGTTGCATCCCCAACTTCCTGCAGAAAACCAAAAGTGGCATCACGAAGCATCAGACTGTGAGGTGCAATTCTCCTGCACACATCTAACAAGAAAAGCACTTGGCCCAAACCTTGAACTGCTGTGACACTCGAGTGCTTGAACCTGCCAAGCTGCTTTCCCAGTGTCCTGGTCCAACACCGGCGCCTTCTTGGCTGAACGATCCTGCCCGCTTACGGGCCCCAGCTCAAAGCAAGCGACAGTTTCAGCGCGTTGATGTTCAACAGGCTGACCATCACAAGTTGTCATGAGGCTCTTTCCGTTTTCTCACTCGGGGGCCAGAAAGTGCGGCCTTTTACTGCATGTTGATGTAGCGCTCGCTCGGCTTCACGTTGGGTCGGTTCCGGCTCGGCTTCTAGTGGTCTTGGGTGAGTCTTGCGTTTGTTTAGGGTGACGTGGCTCAGGCTTGATTTACGTTGGGTTCAGGCTCAGGGTGAGGGGGGGCGTGGAGGTTGGGGGTGGATTTGAAATCGGAATTGGGTTGGCACAGGGTCTAGGGTTTGTATATTGATTGGCGTATTGATTTGGATTGGGCTCACGGCCAACATACTAATCTAAGATAAAGCTCATAACATTTCCAGTTCCGCTAAGCGAACGCACATTGTACCCTTATGCAGCTACCACTTCGATATCATCAACTGGGGAAGGGTTGAGGTCTCCGCAGAAACTTGCCACAGGCGAAAGCAAAAAACATATGCTATGCTCGTTGCTCGGAAATCTCTCCATGTTCCGATTAGCCCTGCACCCTGCCTTGCTCCTGTCTCCGGCATACCTGCCCACATGACCGCGCGCAGAGTGTGGCCGCTTCCGCATGGTGTCCTGTCGCACAAGACCGGGAGCCTTTCTTTCATTTAGCGTCAGGTCCCATTTTGGGGTTCATGGATGATATTCACACTTCATTTTGCTTATCCGGTGCCACTAGAACAAACTTGCACTTCCACCTGAGCTCTAGCCAGCATCACCGCACACCCGATCTAAGTGCAAGCCAGCGACCCTGTGCGCAAACTCATTGTAGCTCGCTTAGGAGCAAGCCGCACTCCCAAGGCTGAAGTCTAAAGTCCAAAGCTTCTGCAAGACGCTGGTGGCTGCTGCCCTTTCGCGGTCAAAATATGTCAAACAAATACGGGGGGCATTGGAAAATGATGGAGTTTTCAATGGGGACAAAGAGGGCCCCACGTCCCGCCATTGGAAAACTGCCCGGGGCCATGAGCTCATCCGTGGGACTTGGTCTCCTCGAAATTCGCTCGGTGCTCGAGGCCGGAATCCAAAGGGAAGTCGGGCCTAGACAGCGAGTGGGGGTTCACCGTTCACGCCACATGCAAACATGACCAGTGGGTTGCGGTTGCTTGTTGTTGTCTGTTTTTTGTTCTTCTTTTTCTTTTTCTTTGGGGGGGGTCCCGACAGGTCGCCAACCAAGACATGCAATTCCTCCCAACTGCAGTCCTATGATTCACTCGCAGCCCAGCTGCGATTGCTGGCTCTTGTAGGTCACGCGGCCAGTCCTAGGCTATACACGAAGCGATTTGGAGTGGCAACTATAGCAGAACGACCTACTGCAGGGGACCGTCATGCCGCATGGCCGCATGGCCGCATGCCCCAAAAAGGATCAATTAATGGGCCAGAATACCTGCTCAACATGGGAAAGCCAGAGTTCCAAATGCCACGGCTACGTGGCTACGCTGGGTTCAGACATGGCTCGTTGGATGGACGAGATTGCCAGCCTTGTTCCGAGCGGATTCGTCCCACACACGGTGGCTGTCCACGCCGGCAGCCCTGGCAAGGGCCCGAAGCTAGTCAAGTGCCAAGTGCCTGGGTCCTTTGCAATACCTGCTTGGAAGTATCAAGTCAGCACCTCTCCGGAAAAGCTTTTGCCAACTTGCTGATGTATATAGCCGTTGTAGGTTCTCGCAGCCGGAAACTGACAAGCTGGTACAAAGGCTCCACATGCATGCCAAAATGTAGCCTGCCGAGATCATCAGCAGATCTTGGCCGCGAACCTCGGCGACGCTACAGCTGTACATTGCACATCGGTCATCGGCCACGTGGGCAGTTCAACGTTTGATCAACAATACGAGGCTTGGTACCACAAATGGGCTTGACCAAGGGCTGTCAGCTTTGCATTGCAAAGCGAAACCAATGAATTGGCCACAGGACATGCTCACCTACGCATCGCACTGGGGCTAGGACCCTTCTCCAACGCTTGAAAGGCGGCCGTTGATCTCATCCAGTCTGGTACATGGTCCTTGGAAAAGCGCTGTGCTTGCTGATGGCGACCCTGTCTGCTTATGTGAGGGGAAGCTCTCGTGAGCTGCGCGGTTGGCGGGTGTAAGATTGAGAGGGGCACCCAGTCGTGCGACACAGAGAAATAGGAATCCAGTGTCAGCCAAGTGTCTGAAACAACCAGGTGCTGTACCTGACTAGGGCCTTAGTCAAATCGTGGAGCGGCACTTCCCGTGCCCGTCCACAACGGGTAGCATGTCCAACGTCTGCTCACAAATCAAATTCTACAACGCAATGGTTTTGCGCCCATCTCGGCACTTGGATGCTCAACAATGAACGAGCCAGGTTCTCGCTGCAATCTGCAAAGCTGCCAGCAAGAAGGGATTGCTGGAATAGAATTGAACATGGGGGGACCTAGCCGCTCATTTGCATCCAAAGGCGCTTTTTAGCGGTGAAGCCTCGGCCGTGTGCCTGCCATGCACTGAGGAGCGGATGTCAGCTAATCCCCCCTGGGCGGGCCCGTTTGGCCCAGTGGACACCCAAAATTGACTCACCCCTACCGGAAAGTGGCGACCGTCATGTTCCTGAGCACCCGCACCCCTTAAGCTATCGAATGGCTTGTTTATGCCGACCAGCGCTGTGGTGCAGGACCTCCAAGAATATGAACCTGTTTTGCAGGTTGTTCGGTGGGGAGACTCGCTCCTGCTACTGCAGGACTGCGCTTCGGCAAGGGGGCGGGGGACAAAAGCTGGTTCTGACAGGCAATGGAGTGAGAGACAAAGTGCTCACTCCGCAAGCTGGTGCAACAGGGACACGCAACACAACATGGCTACCTCCTGTCCGCACAGGTAGAACGTCGCCGCGAGCCGAAGAGCCGGGCTGGCGGGTCTCAAGAAGCTGAGCTTTAACAAAGGCATCTGCACGGCCATCTTCCTTTTTGAATCACGGTGGAATGCACGTCTGACGCGTGTATCACGGTGGTAATGCAAAACCAGGTAGTGGCAACGACCGAACAGTAATTACCAGGCAATATAGCATGAGAATTGCACGGATATTCACATCCCCCAAATCCGATCTGAAAGGAAGCTCTAGCAATACTAAATGAAATGGAAACTCAAATTGGCTCAGCAATGCTTCCTACACAATTCAAAACCTCAGTTGCCCAAAGAACCCAGGAATGAAAGGTGAACCTTTCGGGGCCATGCTTTAAAATGGATCAACATGGCAAACCAAAGGTCAAAAGGTCGGCTTTGGACAACTGATGAACCAGTTGATTTTTGGGGGATCTTTTGTTTACGGGGATCCATTGGGGGGGGGGATTAATCAGAAGCTGCCATTGTTCCAAGCCATCGTCAAAAAAGCTACAAATGGTCAAATCCTCCAGCAATTCGCGATTTTACAGGGCAAATCCTCCTGACCACCAAAACTGCTGCCACTCAAGGAGGCTTATCAAGATTGGTACTGGCGCTAATTCCCGCTGTTCCTTGAATTGAAGAATAAATTAACTGTGGAGGGAGTGGCGATTATCTAATTAAAAATGGGGTGGAACAAAAAGCATGGCCTGTTGCGTGGACCACTCTTGATACCCCTCCATTTGCACGGGTACCCTTAGCTTATCCTGGCTCATCCGAGGATTGACGTTCCACTAAAGGCCCAAGCGCCTTTCATGGTCTTTGATAGTTAAGGTTGAATTTCTCTTCCCCTTTACCATGACTATGGCACTATGGGTGAAGCTCAGCCAATGCAAGTATTGCCGCCCGCCTTTCTTTGCCAGCCTTAGCTGCTTGATCTTCTTGGTTTCTGCAAAATGCGTATGAAACAGTGGGAAAAACCCGAATCAACTTTCATGATTGAGGCCAACCGCTTTAGCAGTCCGAATCAAACGCAACATCTTATACATGAAGTGAAGGACACACAAAGACGCTCTGTCAAGCTGCGAAAGTGGATGCAAGCTTGCTTCCACCGCAAATGAAAAGATCTCAGGATTCCACACAGTAAACGCCAGCGTTTTCTCAGGCTCCAGTGTTGTGACTGAAATCACAATGACTGAAATCACGCCTGGAGTGCGTGGTTTGTGTGAAATCACGCCTGGGTCCACGTTTTGTTTTCTTCTTCCTTTTCTTTCTTTTTTTCTCGACTGCGGCTCCAATCTGGAATCACCAGTCGCTCACTCATGCTTGCTTGCTTCGTCTGCGGGAGAAAAGAAAACACCAAACTGAGAATCCAAAATGAGGAATTCACAAATAAAACGTCTGGAGCGGTCAAAAAACACGAGGTTCCCATGTTCTCATGCAAACCTCTGTCTGAACCGGCCTGAACAAAGCTCGAGCCGCTTGAAAAACAGCCAATGATGTTTACCCTTCGAATCAAGGATCCTCGCTCACTACGAAAAGCTGCAAGAAGCCGGGGAAGCTGTGAGTGTTTATTGCCACAGCTGCTACGGTGGTTGGGCAAACCAGTGACTCAAAAGAGTCGTTTGCACAGGTGGGGTGCAAAAACACAAAGGTGGCAAAGCGGTGCAACTCTATTACTATCGGTATTCTCCTCCATCGGTGTTTAGCGTTTTCAGCTGTTATATGTCTACAACTTGTCCGTCTTCCCGTGGTCTTCCCCCAAAGTTGTCCTATGCCATAGTATTCCAGCAGTCTTCTCGCAGTATGCTTGTAGTTTTCCTGTAGTCTTACAGTATTTTATCGCTATTTTGCTGTTGCCCTGCGTTCGGCGGGGAGCTTGCTGCCCAGGTCTTCACACTCACGTGGTGTTCGTTTGGTTCTCGGCTAGTTGTCCGTCAGGTCGATTCTGTTTCCCCAAATAAAGGTTATTGATCAAAGGCACACCTGTTATGGGTGTTTTTGCTGCCTATTCTTCCTCACTGCTTGCTGCAAGCAAAATAGTGTTTTTTTGTTGAGCAAGTTTTTGCAAGTTTGACTTGAACAACTTGACACATTGGTTTACAGTTTGGACATATTCATGAAATTAAGGGGCGTGCGTTTGCATAAGGAAGCGGCACGCCCGAAACAAACCCATGAACACTGCAAGGGAGAACCTAGAAAGGTCAGCCCTTTGATTCGAAGTCTGTACATGTTTGCATGCATCCGTTACTGATGATGCTTGCCGCTCTCATGTGCAGAATCAGCGCGGTGTTGTGATCAACATCATTGCCGCCAAAATCTGAACGGCTTCATTGTACTATTATGCGTATGACTCTAGGGGTTGATTCCCCATTCTTTTCAACCATCGCTCTTATCAAAAAGCAGCTGTGTCCCCAGGGTTTTGGTTGTTTTTTGTAGAAAGAAGGATGCCTGCCCTAGAATGACACCCTTCTCGCCCTGTTTGCCAACCCGCTCAGATCGGAGGCCGAGTTGCGCGTTCACCCACTCGCCGGGGCGTAAAATAATCTTGATCCGTCTTCTTCCGAGCGCTATGCATCCAGTCTGGGCTTGACCTGGGGACAGTCCACCAATGCCAAAAAAGAACAGCGCAGGAATTGACCCCAACCCGGCACCAGGAAAGCCAGCTGCCCACTTTCTTGGCAGAAGTGAAGAAACTGAAGTAAAAATAACTGCAATCTCTCTTCCCCCCAATACAGAATCCTAATACAAAAAATAGCGGCCCGGGGACAAACGATAATTATTAACAGCGGGACTAGGTCCCTCAGAAGCAAATGTACTCATCCCTTGAAACGGGCCCAAACAAAAACTTGGAAAATAGGTTGAAGTACACGCTTTGAAAGGGAAAGGCTCTTTGTTTTTATTTGGGGGCGTTTCGGTCAGCACAGATTGGTGCAGGGAAAGAAAGACCGACCGACTGTCAGTGAACTGTGACCCTCGCCGGCCTTCTCAAGCTGGCGGTGCTAGGAAAGTTGACAGGCACTTGGTTGTAGGTACATCTCGCAAGGAAAATGTGACCTTGAAGGCTTTTGAAACTCTGGTTAATTCGTATAGGGTTAATTAGTCCGAGGAGCCAGCAAACCGGCACCCCCTTGAAAAGGTTTCAAAAGTGGTACTTTGTCATTTGGTGGTAATGCAAATGGTAAGGGTTAAAGGGGCCTTGCTTTTTGTGCAATTCTGGCATGGGCTTGGCGCAAGAGCTTGGGTCCTGGACTACCCCCGAACAAAGCTGGGTGATCAATGCGCCAGTTTAGTCTTGGTCTAGAATTGGCCTACTCTAAAAGTGTATTGACCCGCCGGTCTGGGGAAAACAACATTTTTTTGTAGAGTGCATTTATCAATCGGTGTGATCTTGAACCATCTGGAGACCGACTGGCTGCCGAGCAAATAAACCGATCCCAGGCACGCAGACGGGACATTCTGACATAACGACATTCCAGTCTCATCGCATGTCCTTGGGCGATACACGCTCGCTCTCTTGCCGGGCTTGAAACACGACATCCTCACGTGAAATGGGTTGCCCCATGATTGCCCCTATCAAATCGGCTGCTCGCTGCACCAAAGCCTCGCGAGGTGCAATGCACAGTTCTGAGGTGTGCGCGCTATTATGCGCCATTAGGATTATCATGATTGCCCTGCATGTCAGCAATAGTAGGTCAGTACACAAACATACAAAAATATATAGGTATATATATATATGTATATATATATATGTATATATATATATATATTTTTATGGGTTTGTTTTTTTTAGGGTGGCCGGGCAGGAAGGTTTGAGTACGGGGTATGATTCGCAGGTATGATTCGCGGGTATGATTCGGGGTATGATCCGGGGGTATGATTCGCGGAAGCAGCAGCAGCAGCAGCAGCAGTAGTAGTAGTAGCAGTTCGCAGAAGTAGTAGTACTAGTAGTGATATTGTAGTAGTAACATCAGTAGTAGTAGCAGCAGTAGTAGTAGTAGTAGTAGTAGTAACAATAGTAGTAGTAACAATAGTAGTAGTAGTAGTAGTAGTAGTAGTAGTAGTAGTAGTAGTAGTAGTAGTAGTAGTAACAGTAGAAGCAGCGACTGTAGTGCGCGCGGAAGCTTTGGAAAGACTTGGCGCTGGCCTTGGCAAGGCCAGTTTTCTGCGCGGGTATGATTCGGGTATGATTCGCGGGTATGATTCGGCTAGGTGCAAAACGGCACTGATTACAAACTCGTAGAAGCTGTGGTAGTAGTAGTAGTAGTAGTAGCAGTAGTAGTGGTAGTAGTAGTAGTAGCAGTTGCCAAAGTAGTGGTAGCAGCTGTAGCATAAGCAGCAGCGGCTGTAGTGGTGCGGACGCTGTGAAAAAGACTTAGCACTAGCCTTGGCAGGGGAAGCTCATTGTCCGGGTATGATTCGGGTATGATTCGCGGGTATGATTCGGCTAGGTGCAAAACGGCACTGATTACACACTCAGAATGATGTATGTGGTAGTAGTGAGTAGTAGCAGCAGCAGAAGCAGGAATAGTAGTAGTAGTAGTAGTAGTAGTAGTAGTAGTAGTAGTAGTAGTAGTAGTAGTAGTAGTAGTAAAAGTAGTAGTACTAGTAGTAGTAGTAGTAGTAGTAGTAGTAGTAGTAGTAGTAGTAGTAGTAGTAGTAGTAGTCAAGGTTGTAGTCGCAGTAGTTAGTAGTAAGGGTAACAGAAGCAGAAGAAGCAGCAGTAGCGGTGGTAGTGGTAGTAATACTCGTAGTCGCGGTAGTAGCAGTAGTAGTAGTAGTAGTGGTAGTAGCAGTAGTAGTGCTAATTGAAGTAGTAATTGAAGTAGTAGTAGTAGTAGTAGTAGTAGTAGTAGTAGTAGTAGTAGTAGTAGTAGTACTAGTAGTAGTAGTGGCAGTGGCAGTGGTAGTATTGGGTAGCGCTGGTGGTGGTTGTTGTGGAGACAGTGAACAACACAAAACGGTAGAAGAACAGTAGCATCTTGCAGCATACGTTTTAAGGGGTATGATTCGGGGGTATGATTCGGGGGTATGATTCGGGGAGGTCCCACCTTCTGCCTTTTGAAGCAACTCAACACACCAAAAAAAGACAAACCCATATATTGTATTTGCATGTGTGCACGCTGCTTTACATATGCCAAACATTCGATGCCTTTCTTGGATTTCAGCTACATAATCAAGGGGTATTTTGACTCAAGTCGAGGGAGTTCCAAGCAATCGAAAGGCCGGGAAGAGGTTGTCCGAGTTCGGAGCAACCCCTTTGCCACGCCAAGCAAACCGCTGGAGCCCACAGTGTGGTCAGAACTTCGGTGTCCAAAGTGCGCAGGCGAAGCAACGATAAGCTCAATGCATCTGAAACAACGGTCGGAAGGCGCATGCTTCCCAAGCGTCATATTCGCTCCTGTCTTCTTGCCTTGAGCCCGCCCCGCACTGCCAACGCCAGCAGCAGAAGCTCCTAGCGCGCCAAGGGTTTGATATAAACATGCCGCGCAAGTTGTGCCTACAGTCCGAGGCGGGCTGTTGTTCTACAACGTACGTCGCAGCATGTCAGCTTGGGTGATACCAGCAGTGCATGCGTTGGGTCCGTGAAGCAGGTATCTTTCAATTGATTGTGTTTTGGAATTCGTTCACGCTTCGCGGGAAACACACAAACACAAACACATGTTAGCACACTCACACACCTGCTCAATGGGCTGAAAGGAACACTCCAAGCCAAGCAACATACCCACACCCGCCTTCAGCCTTGTCTGCCTTCTTCAGCTTCTGCGCAATTCCCTGCTTCTCAAAATAGCCACGGTTGTTCTCGAAGAAGGACTTCATCCAGTCCTCGCGAGCGCGCAGCCACTGGGCTTGGAGCAGCATGCACAAATTTAATACACATTGGGCGGTGGCAGGTGCTGCAGACTTCATGCACGGACTTGGGCAGAAGCTTTGATTGGCCGAGGGTCTGGGCTCTCCACTGAAACGATGGTCTTGTTCTGAATGCGGCCAGTGTCCTGTGCCTGCATCACATCAGGCAAGTCGCCCAAAGTCAGGGCCGCAATCTCTTCCCTGACCCCGGATTGATCAAGCCCTGTTTGTTCACAGGGAGGTGTGCCTGGGTTTGGTGGGAGTCATCACTTTTGGAGGGCGCACGTCAACGTTACCCACAACGACTTGGCGAGGCACCGTGATGTTCATGCGCTTGCCCGGGCGCCAGCCATCCTCGGCTGGATTCCCACATCTGCCGCCTCAGCTTGACCAACCCCAAGCTCCCGAAAAAGGATCGCTACCGTCCACCTAAACTGAGGAGGCCACCGTCTTTCTCGAACTTCATGGGCTTGGTATCTGGCCGCTCTTTGCGGCCTCCCGGTCGGCTGGAGAGTTTGGACAGCGCGGACATGGAGCTTCGAACATGTGAGAGAGTGGTCAGAAAGAATGGGAAGAAGATTTGGCCTCTGCCAACTACTCTCACCGGCACATGAGCATCTCAGCATCTCAGCATGCTTGAACAATCAAGCTCGTTTAAGGCTGCACCTAAGCACTCACAAGCATTTGGCAACCAAGGGGTTCCGGTACTGTGTTGCATTTGCCACTGCTCACATGAGACATAACTGCTCGGAACCCGAACAAAAACACACGCGACATCACAGGTTCGGTTCTTTTGCACAGGCTTAACCATGGTCAAAACGCCACAAATGCCAACCCTAGCTAGTCTGATTGAATCTTGTGCCCAGCGGCTTGAAACCTTTGGCTTCGGCGTGGAGGAACTGCGAGGACGGTCCGCGTACCCTCCCGTCATGGCCGTCTGGTCTACAGAAAGTCGGACGGGCTGCAAGTAGCTGAACGCACGAAGGCTTTGTGAGCCGTCAAGTGCCTGGCTGCAAGTGTGTTGTTGAAACTCTGGCGCTGCTTTCATGACCTCCAAGGGGCTGCGGGCACGAAGGAACTGGCCGGGCACGGATTCCCGTTTCTTTTGGCCACACATTTGTAAGGACTTAAGCAGGCGATTCATGAATTGCACAGGTCTTGAACTTGGCTACTGGCTTTGCTGAACAAAGGTCCGAAAGTTAGGCTTGCCCAAGGTTGCTGGTGCATCCAGAACGCATTTTCCTTTACTGAGGTTGCGTGCCGAGTGGCTCCAAGCCCACAAATGCGCGAAGGTTCTGGGCGAAGTGTGGGGCCTTTCACTTGGCGATGAATGGACTAGAGGTGAAACGCATGTCCAGAATCGAGCTCATACTTCCCTAACAGCGCCCAATCTGAAAGCAAAATACCCGAAAATGAAAACGAAACGCATCGAATGCTGCCGGTTCCGGCACATCTTGTTGCCCGTTGTGACGGTCCTTGGATCTGAGCTTGCTTCCAGCTTGGGCGGATGCCGCGCTGTGACGGTGTGTCAGCTCAGCCATTTCAAATGCACGGGCTTAAGGCTTTGAGGCCAAGAGGCCTGTCACTTACAGTCTCTGGTCACATCTGCCTTGCAGCTCCCAACTTTTGACCAAGCCGCGCAGCCCACCTTGAATCTACTCAACCTAAGGCTCACGTGCAGTCACCCTGCCCTCTACGCTTTGTTGCTATCTTCTCCTGTGTGTGCTAGGAATGTTGACAACCAAATTCTAAGTTGTTTCTCTTCCGAGAGGAGTCTTAAGCTAGGTTACATCAACAGCCTTCAAAACTCAGAAAATAGCCTTCCCACCGTGCCCACACATCCCAACACCACAATATATATCACTTGCCGGCTAGCGTCAATCAGGTTCGGGACCGCGGTCAGCGCAACGAGGCAGCCAGTCGCACCAAGTCTTGCTTCAAGTACGGTGGCTGTGGGACTATGCCGCCCATGGATGTAATCATTGACTTCAGCTCTGTGATCGACTTGGACATGAGCACCTCCTCTCCAGGACCGAGGCCAGAATTCATGCCGCCCATGCCGCCACACATCCCCATTCCCTGGCCCGGACAGCCACAGCCACCTTTACAGCCACAGCCGCAGCCTCCGCAGCAGCCGCCACAGCCAGGGCCACACCCACCACAAGTGGAACCACAGCCACAGCCGCAACCACTGCAACCGCAGCCACATCCGCAGCCACCGGGCCCACAACCTCCGGGCCCACAGCCACATCCGCAGCCAGGCCCACAGCCTCCAGGCCCACAGCCTCCAGGCCCACAGCCGCACGGGCCACAGCCCCCGCAACTTCCGCAGGGTCCACTGCAGGGTCCGCAGCCGCAGCCACCGCACGGCCCACAGGGTCCACAGGGACCACAGGGACCACAGCCGCGAGGTCCGCAACCACCGCAGCCACATGGAGGTCCACAGCCGCAGCCACAACTTCCGCAGCCTCCGCAGCCCCCGCATCCACAGGATCCGCAGCCACATCCACAGCTGCCACAGCCGCATCCACTACACCCTCCGCATCCTTTGCCACAACCGCCGCAGCCGCTGCAGCTGGGACCACAGCCGCCACAACCGCAGCTGCAGCCGCTACAGCCGCTGCAACCGCCACAGCCACTGCAACACCCACAACCCCCACAGCCTCCACAACCTCCGCAACCTCCGCAACCTCCACAGCCTCCACATCCACCACCGCATGGACCGCAGCTGCCACAGCTGCCACCGCAACCACAGCCACAGCCGGTACCGCAACCACAGCCGCAGCCACCGCAGCCACAACCGCCGCAACCACAACCACCGCAGCCTCCAAAGCCATTCCTTCCAGAATCGCCACAGCCTCCAGGATTGCCCATACTCACATTAGCTCCAGGCTCTCCGCCACCTTGGCAAGAATCAACGCATCACGCAGCTGCCTATTGACCCTAGATCTTGATTGAGACACACACACACACACCTTGCTGCAACATTCTCGTGGCATTACACAAAGGGTGCACCCAACAACACGCATATGTTGACGCTCCGCTGCTTGCCGTATTGCTGGATCACAAGAGAGACTGCATGCATATCACAGGCCGCTTCCCTAGCATTGACATGTCGGTTCCAAAATGCGCTACACTTCGCTGCAGTTCCGGTCAGATCCTCAGTTGGGCTCCCTCTCTCTCTCGCTCTCGCCACAGAAACACGCCATGCTTCGCCAGTTGCAAGCGCAAAGACTTCGAGAGGCCAAAGAAGCTCATGGCGCGGAAGCCTTGGCTTGCCTGGGATTTGTCCGAGGGGCCTGGACCAATCGGGCCTGCTTTCGCCGTCGCCGATTCCTTTACAATCTGCTTGGCCTGGTACTCCTGCTGCCTGAGCCGGCCACTCAGCGCAAAAGGCCTCCCCCTGGAAAAAAAACACACGCAAAGCTCAACAACGGAGGGGCACGACCAATACGGCTTGTGGCAGCCATCGGGTTTTCAAAGCGAGCTGTCGCCCCACTCCTTGCAACATCTATATTCTGTATTGCGCCTCAGCTTCAACAATGCAAAACAAGTCAACACAACGCGGCGCGGAATGAGCGCACGAACCTGCGTTGGCACACGTCTCTCAGAACTCCCTGAACCAGCCATCTGTTTTCGGCCGCAACAAGATGCTCCACAAAAAATGCACTTTTCAAAACACCTTGTCGACCTTGCCACCCCTCGACCCCTGCCCAAGGTACTGCAGTTGCATCATGCGCTGGATCTCCGCTTCCATCGGGTCGTCGCTATTCCGCGGTGCCCTGGGAAATGAGACCGTGCCATTCGCTGCTTCCCGTCACGAGTCCGGCAGTCCAAACCAGCCCGCGGAGAGTCGTTTGAATCAAACCCCCAAAGCGCCAAGCGTCGAAGACTTGGTGGGGGAAGGCGGGGCTGCAGAGCCTGCCACGTGGCACACACACACACACACACGCTTCTTGGCATACCCAGAACTCCAGAAGCTTCAAATGCACTGCCTCGCAGCATTTAAGGGCCGAAGGGAAGCAACCCCTCATAACCCCTCGATCAAGCAAGCTGCCCAGAGATGGGCTTATGACCGCAAGCATGTCATGCATGTCATTGTTGCACCCCAAACGCCAACTGCTTCAAGCTTCAAGTCGTGTCATGCCGAGCGAAACTTGTCATGTTCCCCAAATCCTTGGGCAATTCTTTGTGTACCAACCGAAGGGAAGCAGTATCCACTCAACGTGGAAAGCCCCTGTATTAAAACTGGTGCTATGCATGCAAAAGCGCAACAACTGCCCTCCGAAGAGCAAATTAACGCATCAACCGAGTCTGAACCATGAATTCCCTTCCTCAACATATTGCCTTAACCCAGATCTCTGAGGCCTGGAACAAGTCAAGTGGCAAACACAGACTTGGAAACTAAGGCGCCGCTTTCCAGGCACGTTGGTTTCGTTCGTCTCTCTGCAAATCAACACGGAATCTACACAGCCATGATTCTTAGGCCTTGTTTCGGGGGGGCGGGCGTTCTTCTGCTTCGTTGCAGGGACTGCCGGCTGATAACAGTTTGCCACGTTCAGCCTGGTACCGGCCCCGGCGCCAGCGGCTCTGGGGGCGGCGGTGGTGGGCGATTGAGCCCCAGCTTGGCAGCCGCGCTCACAGCGGCCTGGCCACGTGCTTCTCTGGAGGGTTGCTTTTGTAAGCAGCAATCGCACGTTCTTTCAAGCAGCCCTTGCCCGCTTTACGCAAGGACAAAGTACGCGCAATGGCGATCAAAAAAAGACAAGATGACCTTCTGCCGCTTTTCGTGGCGCGGGAGAAGCCAAGGAATCTCAGTTGTTCAGCCGCCAGTGTCTCGTGAAAGTGCATGATGCCGTCGAGTACCAATGCCGCCCCGCCATTTCCAGAGGGCGTCATGTTATCTAAAAGCACATGAGTGCCAATTTTGAGGCTACTCTTTCTGACCATTGTCAGCGGCCCGCAAGAGACAAACACAAACCCCCGCCTCATGCAGCTGCCCGCGGTTCTCTGAGCCCTGGCCACGCGCAAGATTTCTGGTGGTTCTTAATACCCAAAGCCTGTGCCCATCAAAGCTCCGCTAAGGAATCTGTCCACTGTCTGCTTTCCCTGGCGTGCATCTATGCGCTTCACTCTGTACTTGCCCTATGCATGCCTCTACGCATTCCACTTCCAACCTTCCCTGCGCGTGCTTCTATGCATTTCACTGTCGACTTTTCCCTGCGCATGCCTCTACGCATTTCACTGTCTACTTTCCCTGCACGTGCGTCTATGTACTTCACTCTGTACTTGCCCTATGCATGCCTCAATGCAATTCACTTTCACCTTCCCTGCGCATGCCTCTATGCAGTTCACTGTCTACCTTGCGCATGCCTCTACGAATTCGCTGTCTACTTTCCCCGAGCATGCATCTACGCACTTCACTCTGTACTTGCCCTATGCATGCCTCTATGCATTTCGCTGTCCACTTTCCCTGCGCATGCCTCTATGCATCTCACTGTCTACTTTCCCTGTGCATGCATGTACGCACTTCACTCTGTACGTGCCCCTATGCGCTTTCTCCATGCAGCCGGGGCTGCAGGGACGTACTTCACGCACTACTTTTGTACTTAAAGGTTGCGAGTATACGCGAAGATTCACACGAGAGCAATCTGACACGCGCAATCCCCGCACGGGTTCGCGCGCGAACCGCCTCGTGCAAAGCATTTCACTGTGTACTTTCCCTATGTATGTATGCCTCTACGCATTTCACTGTCTACTTTCCCTGCGCACGCCTCTATGCCTTGCACTGTCTACTTTCCTTGTACATGCCTCTATGCAATTCACTGTCTACTTTCCCCGTGCATGCATCTACGCACTTCACTCTGTACTTGCCCTATGCATGACTCTATGCCTTTCGCTGTCTACTTTCCCTGCGCATGCCTCAATGAATTTCAGTGCCTACTTTCCCTATGCAGTCGAGCTGCGCAGAGCGCAACGACTTTACCGGACGAACCCTTCGCAATGCTTGCGGGAAAAGCATACCAAAAAATGTATGTATAAAGAGAACCTAAAAACCAGAACCGCCTACAAACCATGAAGACCACAGTGAAGGACGTAGCAGTTCTTCAGGCGGGGCTGGCAGTGGTGCCGGATGACTAGGGTGACTTTTTTTTTTTTTTATCAGTGCCTCCCGCTACCCTGTCAGATTGAGAGTGGGACGGACAGAGAGAGAGAGAGAGAGAGAGAGAGACAAATATCAAAGAAAGAAACAAACAAACAAACAAAGAAAGAAAGAAAGCAAGAAAGAAAGAAGACATACAGAAATACAGAAATACAGAAATACAGAAATACAGAAAGGGTCGAGATTGAATTTGGGATTGTTTTGTTTTATCTTGGGATTTTGTTGTTTTCCGTCCTGGCTACTAAAATGCTGCAATTTACAGCATTTTCTCGCGAAATGTATGTATTTTACGCGTCCGTCAACATCATCAGCATCGTTTTCAACATCCCCCGCATGTCCAGCCAACATCGCCAGCATCACCACTTCCCGCATCTCATGGTAAAAGTGAGGATTCAATTCAAGGCAGGGGGGTTGGGGGGGGCGGCAGCCTTTTTTGGGGGGGGGGGCGGCAGCCCCCCATGATGCCCCCCCCATGATGATTGAAAAAGTAATGATTCAATTAAAGGCGCGGGGGTGTTGGATGATGATCGAAAAAGTGATGATTCAATCAGGGGCAAAAAGTCTAAAAATAGCGGGGGGGTTGGGGGGGGCGGCAGCCCCCCCATGATGATCGAACAATTAGGGGCAAAGAATCTAAAAAGTAGCGGTCGCATGATGATCGAAAAAGTGATGATTCAAATAGGGGCAAAAAGTCCAAAAAATAGCGGGGGGGTTGGGGGGGGCGGCAGCCCCCCCCACGATGATTGAAAAAGTGATGATTCAATTAGGGCAAAACAATATTTAAAAAAAAAAAAAAAAGCAGCGGGGGTGGCATCAGTGCCTCTGCGCCGAGGCCTCATGGTACAAGTGAGGGTTCAAAAACGGGCAAACTAATCCCTGCAGATCGAAAAAGTGATGATTCAATCAGGGGCAAAAAGTCCAAAAAATAGCGGGGGGTTGGGGGGGGGGGGGGCAGCCCCCCCCAACAATTAGGGGCAAAGAATCTAAAAAGTAGCGGTCGCATGATGACCGAAAAAGTGATGATTCAATTAGGGCAAAACAACTATTTAAAAAAAAGCAGCGGGGGGGGCACCAGTGCCTCTGCGCCAAGGCCTCATGGAACAAGGGAGGGTTCAAATACGGGCAAACTAATCCCTGCAGATCGAAAAAGTGATGATAGGTCAAAATAAAAAACCGGGGGGGTTGGGGGGGGGGCGGCAGCCCCCCCATGATGATCGAAAAAGTGATGATTCAATCAGGGGCAAAAAGTCGGGGGGGATGATGATTGAAAAAAGATGATTCAATGGGCCAAAAAATAAAAAAAAGCAGCGGGGGGGGCATCAGTGCCTCTGCGCCAAGGCCTCATGGTACAAGTGAGGGTTCAAATACGGGCAAACTAATCCCTGCAGATCGAAAAAGTGATGATTCAATCAGGGGCAAAAAGTCTAAAAAATAGGGGGGGTTGGGGGGGGCGGCAGCCCCCCCATGATGATCGAACAATTAGGGGCAAAGAATCTAAAAAACGGTCGCATGATGATCGAAAAAGTGATGATTCAAATAGGGGCAAAAAGTCCAAAACATAGCGGGGGGGTTGGGGCCGCCCCCCCCACGATGATTGAAAAAGTGATGATTCAATTAGGGAAAAAAATATAACAAAGCAGCGGGGGGTCATCAGTTCCTCTGCGGCAAGGCCTCATGGTACAAGTGAGGATGCAATCACGGGCAAACTAATCCCTGTAAAACACCTAAAACGTAGCGGGGGTGGGGGGCCGGCAATTCCCCCCATGATGATTGAAAAAGTGATGATTCAATTAAAGGCGCGGGGGGGTTGGGGGGGGGGGCGGCAGCCCCCCCTATGATGATCGAAAAAGTGATGATTCAATCAGGGCCAAAAAGTCGGGGGGGATGATGATTGAAAAAAGATTCAATGGGCCAAAAATATATTTAAAAAAAAAGCAGCGGGGGGGGCATCAGTGCCTCTGCGCCAAGGCCTCATGGTACAAGTGAGGGTTCAAATACGGGCAAACTAATCCCTGCAGATCGAAAAAGTGATGATTCAATCAGGGGCAAAAAGTCTAAAACATAGCGGGGGGGGTTGGGGGGGGGGCAGCCCCCCCCATGATGATCGAACAATTAGGGGCAAAGAACCTAAAAAGTAGCGCTCGCATGATGATCGAAAAAGTGATGATTCAAATAGGGGCAAAAAGTCCAAAAAATAGCGGGGGGGTTGGGGGGGGGGCGGCAGCCCCCCCCACGATGATTGAAAAAGTGATGATTCAATTAGGGCCAAAAAAAAAAAAAAGCAGCGGGGGGGTCATCAGTTCCTCTGCGGCAAGGCCTCATGGCACAAGTGAGGATTCAATCACGGGCAAACTAATCCCTGTAAAACGGCAGCCAAAAAATCTAAAAAGCAGCTGTCACATGATGATCGACAAAGTGATGATTCAATTAGGTGT
Organism: Effrenium voratum; assembly: GCA_963377175.1. Lineage (NCBI taxonomy): Eukaryota > Dinophyceae > Suessiales > Symbiodiniaceae > Effrenium > Effrenium voratum. The sequence continues at coordinate 190,725 of CAUJNA010000191.1, read as the reverse complement.
GCATTTTAATCGAAAAGGGGGTGGCGGGGGGCACCAGAGAGGAACTTGCGATGCTGAGGATGCAGGAAGCCAGGCCAGAGGATGCGAAAAGCCAAACCTGGAAAGCCGCCAAAAGCCACAAAGCCAGCGGAACTGGCAATGCAAAGGATGCGAAAGAGAGGAACTGTGAATGCAGAGGATGCGAAAAGAAAAGCTACAAAAGCCACAAAAACCCACGTAAAAGCCACAAAAGCCAAAAAGCCGAAACACCCACCCTGAAAAACAAAAATAATTCCTTAAAAAAAACGAAAAAAATCCTAAAAAAATGGCCCTCCATACAGAAATACAGAAAGACAGAAATACAGAAAGACTGAAAGAAAGACAGACAGAAAGAAAGAAGGAAGGAAATAAAGAAAGAAAGAAAGAAAGACAGAAAGAAAGACTGAAAGAAAGAAACAAAGAAAGAAATAAAGACCAGCCAGACAAACAAAACGACACACAAACAAACAGAAAAACCCGAAAGAAGGAATGACTGGAATAAAGAAACAACGAAACACATAGAAAGAGGGAAGCGCAGAGGGAGAGCGAGAGAAAAGGGGAAAAGAGCGAGAGAGAGCGAGAGAGAGAGAGAGAGAGAGAGTGTGTGTGTGTGTGTGCGGGTGGGTGTGGTTGTCGAATCGCAAATCCACCGAAGACACGCCGTTAAGTGCAAACGAGCAGCAGTCTTGCTTTTGTTCATGGCAGTGTCCTGGCATTGGGCGCGTTCCACTGGTTACAATTGCAAGTCCAAGGCAGCTAGTGTGGGGTGCACAAGGCGGTTGTCTGAAATGTCTTGTCCCGGGAAATGCAATCTTTGCGGAAAAAACCAACGGCCTTCCTCTTCGTATCTCAGTACAAAGCCTTTCACACCACTCCCCCACCCTTGCGCAGGGTCGATGTTATCACAGCGTGCCACAGTCCTGCGCATTCTTCAGCTTGTCCCGCTGCGCCTAGCATGTGGCCAGTATGCCCATCTGGTTGCAGTCGCAAGCATCTTCACACCCTTTGTCCGTGTGATTCCGTGTGCACGCACTGCATCTGCTGAGCACCCCTCGGCAGAAATCCGAAATCTGCAATCCAACTGTGTGATGGCGGTCAAACTTCATGCTGGCTTGTCAGGGTTCGCTGCATTTCCCTTTGAAAATCAGGCACAACTACTCCCCGGCCCCACCTTTTCAACCTTGTACTGCACATCCTGGCGTACCGAGTGTCCACGCAACCGTCACTTGCAATTTCATGCCGGGTGGCAAACACTTTGAGATTCCTCTCGCAGGAGCTGGAACTATCAAGCATATTGTGTAAACACGCAAGCTCAGCCAGGATCCAGTCAGGGCAATTTTTCAGATCACTAAGACACCACACATGAATCGCGAGGACAACGCCAACCAGCCTCTTCATTCCAACCTCATGCTTTCAAAACTTGCTTCTTGCCGACCTTGCGAGGAGCCTAAGAAACGAAAGCTCTCATCATGTGGATGCACCCATCTTTGCAGGCAGATTCCCACCAACCGGAAAAGCACGTTTGACGTCGTTTGACGTTTGCTGAAATTTTCCAAAGTCCCCAACTCAAGCCGCCCATCGACTTCTGATCTTCAAACTGCCTGCTGCTCCGCATCTTCGATGGTGCCCCCAGGTGGGGGCTGGCCGCGGGTCTGGCCCGGGTGGTTGTACAGGCACGCCTCGCTTTTTCGCGCCCAAGACCTAAGGGCCTGAAGGCCTCGCGATTTGATGTGTGCAAGGAGGTCTTGATGGCAAGAGGTGCCTCCAATCCTTGCACCTCCCGGAAAAGCAAACTGATCCTTGCAGCCAGCTAAAGGGGGAAGGACAATTTGAGATTCTTGTGGCAAATAGAACGGACCAAACAACGGAACGCCAAGATGGCGTTCAGGAGGGACGGGCGCCTGCTCCTTTCTAGCTGAGCAAGCGCACACATGGTAAGTGCACAACCCATGACTCTAAGTGCAAGCCATGAGGCGGCCGTTGTGCAGCGACTCGGTGCATGCAGCACAGTCTCACGCGCCAAGATCTGCCTTGCCTTTCGAGGGGACCTTCCCAAGCGGAAATGGAAAAACCAGACTAGTTTGGGCAAAGTAGGCAGCCATGCATCCCTGGCATGGCCTGAACTGCAAAGTTGTTGCAATAGGCCACTGACGGCTTTCTAACAAGATAGCCGCATCATTCTGAGAGCCCGGCTCACCGAGCATGCACTTTGTGGCAAAGTAATCATCGAGCCATCCTGGTCAACCGGGCGAGCCAGCTGATTCAAAGCCATGCACAAGTGACAACCTTGAGCCAAGTGGCGCTGTTTCTCTGCTTCATCCTGTGGATGGAAGTTCGTGCACTTGCCATACAGCTTGCCTTAGGTGTTCAAGACTGGAACAGGCGCGTGTATCTGGAGCCCACTTTTGCTGCCAAGCAGCAGTGCCCCTGCAGGAAGAAAACCTGAGGAATCACTTGGGTCAACCTCCACAAGTCGGGCTTCACAAGCAGCATGTGACACAAATACTTTTCTGGCAATGCATGCAATTCACATAGTGACGAGGCACACAAGCCCGGTCTCTAGAAGCATGCAGCGTCTTGATGGCATTGGCGCGAGCAAAGGCTGCCCTGGGCGCTCCAAAAGAATCAAGGGACGACCAATCTGGCTGTTTCTGGTCGTCCCTGCCGCGGTGCGACCCAGAAACATATGGGTGGGGCTTTTACTTGGAGACCCTTTGGTCCAGTTCAAACCTAGCCAAAATCTGACTTCGGCATATTGGCAGTTTCGCGGAGTTGCACCAGAGGGCCTCTTCGCAGCTTCCGCCAGAACGTCTGCCGTCAGCAAGCCGCTGCCGCTGCCTCTAAGCATTGAGCCCCCGCAAACACCTTGAAAACTCGCATGGGCAAAAGTAGAGCTGCCCACTCAAATGTGTGCACGTGCTGGCGAGGGGGGTGGGGCGCGCGCTCTGAGGCGCTGAAGCATAAAGCACATCACAAGCCTTCGTTGCCAGTGCCAGCGCTGGGTGGCGGCGGTGTACCTCACTTCTGGCACAATCCGCCGCAAAACTGCAAACTTGCAATCCGTATTGACAGCCAATTCGGTTTGTCAGGGCTGGCAACGTGTTCCTCACCTGTTTATACTACACAAGCACAACCTTGCACAAGTATGTACATTAAAATATATATATATATATACACATATAATGCATGTACATATACCTAAAAAACATATATATATATATCCTAACGAGTTGCCTGGCAAAAAAACGTTTTCGACCAAGGATCCCTTCACATCTGCAGCTTGGCTAGCGCTTCGCTTCGGGCTGCCTCGATGGCTGGGGCTTCTGCCGCCCCGCGGGCTGCGCCGTTGGCTCCTTTGCCGGCTGCTGCTGCGGTGCCGGGGCGGGCTCCGCCGAGGCGGGCTGCGCCGCAGCGGGCTGCGCCGCGGCGGGCTGCGCCGCGGGGGGCTACGCGGCCGGCTGTTGCGCCGGCGTGGCGGGCTGCGCGGGCGGCTGCTCCTTCGCAGGGGGCTGCGTGGTCGGCTGCTGCGTCGCAGGGGGCTTCGACGCGGAGGGCTACGCTGCGGGGTTCTGCGCCGGCTGCGTGGCCGGCTGGACCGCCGAGGGCTGCCACCGCCACCCCCGCCCCGTGGCGCGCTGCGGCTTCTGCTCCTCCTGCACCGAGCGCAAAACAAAGTCGGTCGTTCCAAAAATGACACCAGCCTTGCGGACAAAGAGCGCCGGCAGCCCATGTATGTGGGACGCCCTCAGACTGCTTCTAAGTGTGTTTGAGTTGCTGCGCGCTGTGGCAATGCGTGCCGCAAACAAGAAAGCTTGACACAAATCAAACAGACTTCTTGTTGCACAGCGCTGCTCTCACTTGCTGCAACATGCCACGTTCCCAACAAAACACAGAATATATGATGGCTTCCTGTTTCGCTGCTCTGGTGCAACGAGGCTGGACACAGCTAGCTGCCTGGTGAGGCACCGTGCTTGCTGGCTTGCTGTTTTCCTGCTCATAGGGCCGAGACTGCAAATGCGCTCAAGCTTGGAAAGCATGGCAAGGCTTGAGCTTGACTGCGTTGATTTGGCGCACCCACTACGGGACTTTACATCAAAACGAAGGTGGCCCTACTGGCGATCCCTCGAGTCCCTGTCGTTCAAGATGGTGCCATATTTGAAGGGCTCCCGATGTTTGATAACCTCATGCCAGGATGTGGAAGCCCATGCAACCATTGATGCAGGGCGATCATAAAACAGGGTTTTCCTCCTGCTGCGCGCGCAACTTCAGCGCGCGGCACGCCTTCGAGCAAGGCTCCTGCCAAAATCTGCCCCATTCGCCACCCAGGGCCGAACGCCCCCGCCCGGGATGCTTGTTCCATCTTGTTCCAACCATTTGTTCTTGACAGGACACTGTGCGTCTCGCCCGCAAAAAGTTTGATTGGCATCACACTGATGTACTTTCCTTTGCATGAGGCAGTTGCTATAGAGTAGCCCCTGGCAGTGAGCGCATGTCCAAGAACTGCTGACATCTGTATACATATGCATATATTTCTATATATGCTACCCCTTGCAATGGCCAGAACTGAGGGTTTTGGCCAAACTCGGAGTGACAAACGCCTTGAGACTCTGAAATGAACCGACTGCTTCCCTTTGAGTTGAGTCACCGTCACATTGGCGTGCGCGCGAAGTGCACTTCAAATCACATTGGCGTATGCAAAGTGCACTTTGGCAGCTCCAGCTCGAAATGCACAACTTTCCAGCACAAAAGTAGTGCGCGAAGTATGTTTTGGCAGCTTCAACGAACCTGTAGCAGCTTTATTATTTTGTTGTTTTTGGCTTTGATATTTTTTGTTTGGCAGCGAAATTCGGCAAACCATCAACTTGGGGAAAAGGAACTCATTCCTACTTATGTCCTTGCGCAGTTGCATTTACATGTTAACCCAGGTGTTGCGCATAATCCCATGTACATGCTAGTTCAGTCGGTTTCAAACATATTTTGCAAAACAACTATCCCAGTTGTGTGCCGCTTGTCTAAGTTGATTCAATCATCGCCAATAACAACTATTGAAATTCAAGAAAAGGAAGGATATCCAGTTTTAAAACAATGCGTTCAAACCAAATTCAAGCTTAATCGTTTGCAGTTTCTTATGCATTTCAAAATCAACTGGGGAAGATAGCTATTGTCATGGCCAGATGAACTTGGAATCAAACTGAATATTGAAAGGGTTGTTGTCCTTATCGAACTCCATGTGGTTTGAGCCAGACAAGAACTGAGCCAGGCCAATGACATAAAAGTGTTTTCAATGTTTTTTCAGCATTTGCTCAGATTGTGCTGCCTGAGTCGAAGATCGAATATACAAGATTCCACAAACATATATGTTTATCTGGACTCCTTAAGGATTTGCCCCCTCCATTGAAGATTGAAGATCGGCCAGATTTTGTATTCGAGAATCTTCCATCCTGTGAAGGTGTCAACAGCATTTCCCCCCTGGCCAAACGCAAGCAGCCAACACATCCACAATTTGATTCCGACGACGTGCGCTCCCGGTCTGCCTTTTGGATTCTTCAAATCCGCACTGGGGGCAATCCAGGATCTGGATTGAAGGAAGATTATCTAACAACTCTTTCTGGAATTCTTCCAATATGTACTTAGGGCAATCGAGGATGCGCTAGCTGCTAGCACGTGCTAGCACATCCTGGATTGAAATTTGAAGATTCACAGACCACTTGTTCTGAAAATCTTCAATCCATCCTTGGGACAAGCTAATATGTGCTAGCACGAGATAACGCATCCTGGGTTGAAGCTTGAAGGTCGAAGAATCCCAGAAAGAGTTGTCAAAGAATCTTCAACCTTCAATCCAGGATGCGCTAGCACGTGCTAGCACATGCGCACCCTGGATTGCCCTATATAAGTACGTACAGATTTGAAGATTCCCAAAAAGAATTGTCAGAAATCTCCAATCTTCAATCTTCGATCCAGGATGTCCTAGCACGGGCTAGCCCTAGCACATCCTGGATTGCACTAAGTACCGATGCTCGAGTTTAAGTCTAAAAAATGAGTGCATTTTTAAAGCCTCATTTTAGAATCTGGAACGTGTGGCTTTCATGCTTTTTAGAGCCAAAATGTCATTTTTTGGCAAAAAACGGAATATTCCAGTGTGATACATATGTTTGTGTACCTCCCTCTGTCTCTCCATCGCAATCTCGACCGAGACTGCCAAAGAACACGGAAAACATGCGGTCACTTGGCGTGTATCCATGTGTGTGTGTGTGCGCAAGTGCTGTAAGTGTAAAAGACAGTAAGCAAGCAAGTCAGGGTAAGGCAACGCAAGGCAAGCTAAAGTAGAGTAAAGATGGGTAAAGCAACGCAAAACAGACAAGTCAGTCAGCCAGCAAGCAAGCAAGCCAGCCAGCCAGTCGGTGGCTCGGTCGATCAGTCAGTCAGGAAGTGTGCTTGCATGCATTCATGCGCATGCCAGTATGTACGCACGTATGCACGTCCATTCTGCGTACGTACTGAGTACGTATGTAAATGTATGTAAATGTATGTGAATGTATGTAAATGTATGTACATGTATGTACATGTATGTACATGTATATATGTATATATATATATATATGTATGTATGTATGTATGTATGTACGTATGTATGTATGTGTGTAAATGTATGTAAATGTATGTAAATGTATGTATGTATGTATGTATGTATGTATGTATGTATGTATGTATGTATGTATGTATGTATGTATGTATGTATGTATGTATGTATGTGTGACCTACCTACACACATACGTACGTTACATTACGTTACATTACATTACATTACAGTACATTTCAGTGCATACCATACATACACACATACATACATACATACATACATATGTACATGCATACATACAGACGTACATACATACATACAGAAGTACAAACATACATACACCACATTACATTACATTACATTGCATTGCATTACGTTACATTGCATTACATACATGTATGCATGCATGTATGCATGTGTGTGTGCGTGCATGCGTGCCTGCATGTTATGTCAGGTTGTGTTGTGTTGTGTTATGCTATGCCTGTGCGCATGCGCACGTGGGTACATATGTAATGTGCTTTGATGTGATTCTATGTGATATGATGTTGTGCAGCGCAGCGACTGTTTGCATGTCTGTATGCGCGTAAGTATGTATATTATATCTGTCTGTCTGTCGGTCTGTGTCTCTGTCTCTATTTCTGTCTGCATGTGTGCAAGTAACGCAAGTAAGATCGCTCATGTGCGTGTGTGTGTGTGAGTGCGCATCGAAAGTGCATAGGCATGCGCATGTATATGTATGCACATGTGTATGGTGCACTGTATGTGTATGTGTTGAGTATGTGTATGCGCATGTGTACATGTCAATGTGATTGTGCGTGTATTTGTATATGCGAGCGTGTGTGTGTATGTCTAATGAACAGCGCTTCGGTTGGCCTTTGAGCGGGTGAGATCTTGCCAAGTTCCGCCCGGCCCTGATTTTGGAGATTCTCTGGCCCGACATACCAAAAGCGACACTGACAAGTGGCAAGTCCACCCCATCTAAACGCCAAGGTCCATCAATATCCCACCGCCAAAGCACCTGCCTTGCGAAATCTCTGAGTGAATGATAATATTTCGCCAATCTAACATAAGGTGGTTGGGAGGGTTATTCCCCACATAAACTAACATTTGGGGTGAATTCGATGACTAACATTTGGGGTGAATTCAGTCGTGTGAGGTCGCTACAATTCACCCGGAATTCTGGACATGTTTACCTCCCCCCCGTCCCAACCCCTCCAGCTTCGCCAGGGCGTCCAGCAAATCCCTAGGCAGCGGGCAGGTCACCTCGCCGCCCTCGCAGCGTACGCCGAAGCCGGGGGAAGCCGCGAAGGCGAAAGAAAGGACCTCCGAAGGGGGAAGTCTTGGCGAAAGGAAAGGAGCGACCAACAGGAAGCTGTAAGGTGAAAATATGCAGGGAAAAACCGCTTACGGGGTGACGTCTGAGTGAACATGCAAAATGTGCATGAGCTTGATGTATAGGTTGGTGCAAGCCTCGGAACAAAACCCAAAACAACCTGATGCTAGCCGCATTCTTTTTGCGCTATCTTGTTTGGCACGCGGCTGCCTGCAGCTTTCACAAGCCTTCAGCCCAAGCCTCCAGGGCTACCCGTGATGCGTGTAAGAATGTTCGTGGACACCTCGCGAGGTCAGCACTCACTGAACACAGCAAGCAAGCGCCATGAACCAACGAACCATCTGAGGCACCCACCACTGTGGCACAGGTCCACCATACTGCGAATCGCCGACCTGCAAACTTTTCGCCCACAAAGAATGCATCTTAACTCCTGTTGTTTGATCAGCATCTTAACCCAAGTAACCCAACGCACGCGATACGACGCGTCTGAGTGCCGTGGCCAGCGCATGCCCTTCTGAAGCGAGATGCGCTCGAATCCTTGGGGCATGGAGAGATATGGGTGCAGGCTGAAGGCATGCCCCAGCCTCCAGGACAAACAAGCATACACTCAAACACATTCGCGCACATACTTGCCCTGCACACGGCATGCAGCCCAAAGACAGTCCAAGGCGAGTGCTCCATGTATATCCAGAATTCACACATCCATACAGTACGACACATGACATGGCATGACATTACGCCGTCACATTTATGACAAGTGTACATAGGACATCACACTAAAAAAGGCACATAAAATTGTATCATAGCGCATTGAATACATGCAAGCAACCATTACATCACATCACATCAGATCACCTAAACTCAAACAAATACACGCATGCAAACTTAATTCACATACAGTACGTGCACTACATTGCATATAACCCAACATAAAATCCATTGCATTGCATTGTGTTGCGTTACGTGACATCACATTGACATAGACTACATGCATTACATACACGGCCAAACAAACATACATGTGCGCATACGTACACACATTGGCAAATATGACATGACATGGCATGCCATGACCTGGCATAAATACATGCAAGCAAACACACATTGCATTGTATTGCATTGTTGCCTTACAAAGCACTGAATTGAAATACATAGCAAAGCATAGCACAGCATGCCATACGTTGCTTACCGCCACACACTCACACACATTGACGTACAGTACGCTACATTGTGCTACGTGACCCTTACGCTATGGTGCATCACATCAGGTCACATCACATCACATCACACATGCATGCCGGCACGCATACATAGATGTATTGACATATGGAAAACTAGACCATAGTGCGGTGAATGACTGGCCCCAATACCTCCCTTCCCTGCACACTGGGACTAGGAGACTGCAAATCAATGCAGAGCAGCACTCAGCACAAGCTGATTGACCTTTCAAGGTGCCGGCTGATGTTGCCGGCCGGTATGCAAGCGAATCTGGCGGGCAAGTAGTTTGCATCACACAGCTTCCTGGAAACGTCGGACGAGAACCTTAAGTTTATCTTGGAATCTCATGGGCAAAAATGCCCAACGTTCCTTGCGCTGTAAAAAGAGCCGCGGAAACATGCATGCCGCCGCATGCCCTTTGCTTGAAACAGGAAGCCACCTTTGCGTGGGGGAGCCATGTGCAAGGCAGCGCTTTGCCTCTTTCCGAGGCTCTCCGCTAGTGGCGTGATGAACCCTCCGGACAGTGAAACGCCGGCACCATGCTCAGCCGTGGCAATGACTGCGGCTTGCCCTTGGATGCTTGGTTTTGAAGCTGAATACCGAATTAATCAGTTACATCAGTGAATGCATTACAAACTTGCATGGATGCCCCTTGCAAACCAAAATCAAATCGCAACAAACTGACCTCCAATCTTCACTACAATCTAGTAAACATGCTTCATGGGCAAGGTGGTCTTCAAACGCACCCGGGATCTAACCCCAGCCGGCCACCTCAGCATATTATTCAGCACAGGGCCGCAAACTGGAAACGGGGAAGTGTTTGGCATGGTGTCAACACAATTGCCGCGCATCGGGGTGCCGCCAGCCTTGTTTTGACTCCAGCACCCCCAACTTCACACCAGCAAACGGTCAGACATGGTGCAATTGCACGAACAAATTGCGACTTCACGGCAATCACATCCTTTTCATGGCATTGTTATCACATCCTTTTCATGGCATTGTTTCCTGCGCACTTTGACGTCTTCTTGATTC
>CAUJNA010000191.1:138044-173044 GCA_963377175.1 Effrenium voratum | reverse complement strand
GAGCAGGGATTGATCTTTTCGCTATTTTGAATGCGTCAAAATGCGTTTGCAATGGTTCAGATTTGCAACCACTTGGCCTGGCTTCGACGCGACCTGCAAAGCTGCAGGCCCAGCACCCTGACTGAGGACTCTGCCACCCGCTGCAAGTGCAGCACGGCTGAGTCGGAGTATGATGAGTATGCATGCCCAGTGGCTCTTGCCGCGATTCTTCAGTCGATGGATGGTCGCTGCCATCCACTTTCGCAGCTCTGCCGCTTGCTCATGTTTTTCCTGATGGAAGTCAAGAGCGACTGAACAAAACAGAAAATCCGGAAAGGGACACTCTAAGGACTCATGGCCAATACTTCTACGGCGAACTGGCCATCGTGCCCGGAAGGCGTTTGCTGACATGGGCCGCTGCCGGTGCAGGACTCTGCTCAACTGCGGCTCACGGCTTGCTGTCCCAGCGTCCGAAGTGCTGAACAGCAGCTCCAGCTCTGCCTGGCCAGAGCGAGTGCAAGTGTGCACAATGCATCCTTCCATTTGGTTAAGACCCCTGGAAAACATCAAAATATGTCCAGTAGTGATAGATTCCCTTTAAAACCAACAGGGGAAATGAAAACATTTTATTAAGCAAGTGGAAGCATCGGTGCATTGATTTCATAACTCAGTTTAAGATGTTGAAGCATATCTCGCTTCTCAAACTTGCCGTCCCCAGAATTATCCAGAGTTCCCCTTTCCTTGCCCCGGCTCCTCCGGCGTGCGAGGCTGCCATTTTGGATCCCGGGTGTTCTCCAGGTCGCCTGGGAAACCCAGAAACATAGCCGACTCAGGAATCCCCCCCCCCCCCCCCGAGCAAGCTGATGCCTAGCATGCTTGAACCGAATACTCAACACAAACAAGACTGCAGGGTGTGCAGGAGCCACTATGAACCCCCCATAGAATTCGGATATACATGAGTCATGGGTGCCGAGGAAAGGCTTTCGAGCCCAGATCCCATTTCTGGCACAAAGAGTGTCCAATGTTTGGGCGTGCCGCGATTCCGCCGGACCCAGCGCTTCCAGAACTCCGGTGTAGTCACCCTCTCCGGCTCCTGGCTCACTCCCAGACCCAAAATCCGAAAGACATTAGGTTCAAAGCTACCGCTTAAGACATAAGGCACCAAGGGCATCAACCTGTCCCCCCTCCCTTTTAAAACGTTTGCCATTCTGCCAGCCAGCTTGGTCTGAAAACCTGCTTGGAGGACCACACTCTTTCTCCCCTCAGTTGCACTGGGATCTTTCGCCCAGGACTGTCTCTCATGTTGAGCAGGCGCTGGAGTCGGTGCTGGCAGCCTCTTCAATTTTGAAGACTGCAACTGGTGGTGTCCGTGCAGCGCTTCCTAAGAGCACTTGTTTTGCGATGGCCAACCTAGGCAAGCACTGCAAACCCAATATTTAACATGTATAAAAACACAGCAAACACAACAAGTGACACACATTCCAAACTGCCCTTCAAACAGTGCCAAAAGACATCTTGCAAAGGCTGACGAAATTGTCGTGACCTAAAACTTTGTCCTGGCACTTGTCACACAAGCCCAAGACAGCAAGCTGAGTGTGCCCAGGTGTGCGTGCGTGTGTGCGTGTTGTCTCTGTGTTGTCTCTGTGTTGTCTCTGTGTTGGACCTTTTCCACGGAGTCATGGAAGCCTCTGCTTGCACAACAAGTCGTATGTGTGTTCGTACTTTGGATTTATTGCGTTTATTTGATATTTCAACTGTTGGGACGCTTGCTGAGAATTTGGAAAAGACTCAATCACCCTTGTTTCTACTTGTGGGGTGGCCCTCCGTGCAGGCACGTGCACGCGAGTCCTTCTCTTCGACTTCTGGGAACAGCTCCGCGAAGGTGATGACACCGTCTTTGTCCTTAAGTGCAAAAGAAATCGGCAACCGGTCGCCGTGCTTGTTACAACATGTTCCAACTTACTAACTGCTTGCACAGCGTCCAGGTCAAATATCTTGAAGAGCTCACGTGGGCGGTGTAGGCCCGTCATTTCTTGCCAATTAATCCCTAGCCTGCGCAACGGAAGCTGACGTGTGAGAGCTTGCAATACATCTTCAATGGTGGCAACGAAGCGTCACCCAGCTTGACCAAACGCACGCTTCCAAACCTCAAATTGACCGAGTCCCAGGCGGCTGGCCATCATACTGAGTTGTGTGTGTGTGTGTGTTAGAAGCAAACTACCTAGATTCATTGAAGCTCCTCCCTCCATGCCAAAAGGTGGCTTAACATTTCGAGCAGCTGACGTCTGAAAGTGCCACAAAGTGCCTTGCCACTCCGTCGGCGAACTCTTGCAGGCCTGCGGCGAAACGCTCTCAGCCCTGTTTCAAGACAGGATGCCGCGTGCACCCACGGGCCCCAAAAATGCCTGGAAAAACACCGTGGTCGCCTTTCTCTTCTTCTTGTTTGTGTGTGGGCATTTCGGTCACAAAATGGAACTTCCATGGTCTGGTTTCGGCTAGGGCATCCCCACCGAATGCCAAGGCATTGCGTCTGGCTGCGGGCCGAGCGGCTAATGTTACCACTGCCATTCAGGTCAAGCTTTTTGAAGGCATCTTTGGCGCATCCACACTTGTCCTCAGACAGGGGAACAAGGAATCAAAACAGAAGCCTGCTGCCACTCTGACGTGTCCCACGCAGCCAAGAAGCAACCAACAGCTGGCGAATGGTCCGTCGATACCTTGGTCCAAGCAAAGCTTAGATTACAAGCCGGCTTGTGCCGCCTCAATCACCGTCAAAAACCATGCCTTGCGGATTGCCTCCAAAAGGCACTAATATTTCTATCGAATGGGAGCGAGCCTTGCCAGCCAAGCTGCTCCTCATGATTTTGAGCGATCCTGAGCCAAGCGGTGGGCATTGTGACCGTTTGAGATGCTGAATCCATTTAGCCCTGCACAAGCTTCATTTCATTCGCCCCATGAGCCATCCAACATACAAAAACTTGGGCCCCCTAAACGGGGGAACCAGATTGGTGCACCACAGGAATATGTGTTGGAATTATTCCTGGGTATCTTGACCACCTTGGGTCATAATTTGTTCCGACCAGAGTTGGGTGCCCGGAGTCATTGTTTGCTATGTTCAAGCCGGCTCTTTTCCCCCTTTTCCGTGCCATGCAAACGGGTTCCCACCATCTCGAGCATGGAACCTCCAAACTGGTTGGAACTTGTTCCGGAGGTCCGTATCAAGCAATATTCCTGGGGCCAACGAACCGGTTGTCATAATTCACAACAACACTGTGGCCGGCTGAAAGCAGAACCTCAATGCCAAACACGGCCAAACACGCGACTGCCGCGGAGAAGCGCCGCTGTCCCATTGCCCGCCGAGCGGCTCTTCGCTACTAAGCTGCGGCTTCCGTCGCAGGAGCTGGCTGCTCGTATTGCTGCGCCGCATGTCTGCCTGCGAGGCCCGCCCCAAATGGGCAGCCCTGGGTGACCTGGCCTTACTTTCAATGGACAGTGGCAATGCTACCAAATCAGCTCCAAGAACTGGATGCACACGCAACATTCACCTTGCAAAAACCTAATGAACAGCTCTCATTGGGTTGTCTGGAAGTCTCCTTGGGTTTCTTTGAAAAGGTGTGGCTTTGAGGCGCATGCTCTGGACTTTGCCAAAACTGCCCCCGGCCCACAAGCTGCACGACACGCAGTGAGCCACCACGCCTGTGAGCGCCCTGAAGCGCTAGTGACCTGCGAGCGCCTCAGTAAGGCGCAAAAAAGACATGCACATTGTTGGCCGATGGTGGGTTTGCCGTGCTCTTGAACTCCCAGCTGTTTGTGGCTGGGAGTAAGACTCAAGTCGCAAGTGTGCTGCAACTTTCAGCTAATGCCCATGGGCAAACTGTATCTGGGCACAGCTTGAAACGCAACTGACAACGCTTCCCCCAGCTCTTTCCAACCGTAAAGGACAGGGTCCGCCAGGGTTGGGTCTTGCCCACAAGAAGTACCGGCAGCATGGCCAGGCTGCACTTGTTTTGCTTCCTTGTCCTTCTCTCTCCTCTGATCTGCCGCATCCCAGTACTCTTTCAGCGTCATGTGCGTGTCCTCTGCGACCTGGCAACATGCAGCTGGGCATTGTGCCGTCAGCTTTCTCCGCGACACTGGGAATGTTCTTCCTGGCCAACCGAAGCGCCGTGCCTCTGGCTCTTCTTCACGAACCGCCGGAATTGGAACGTGCTTTTCCCGGATTTGCCTTTCTGGCGGAGCTGTTTGCGAGCGTCCTGGCGGTTGCGAGGCAAACTGCGTCACCAAAGATTCTCACGATTGCAGGGGCAGCGGCAGGCATGCGATCGCATGCGAAGTGTGCAAAAAGTGAGAAAAAAACCCGGCGGCATTGTGAGCCAATGTCAGCCACAGTTGGCAAATTCATTGCGCAAATCCTCGGATTTGAGGAGGAACCCCCAGTAAACCACCTGCGGTCAAGGCGTCCTACTGGCAGCTCCGGCTGCGCTTCCTCAGACTTGGGCCTGGCAACGTTTTTTCGGGGAGAGCGCCCTTTCGCCAGGAGCTCCGCAGGGCTTGTCCCCAAGCCGGGGACAAGCACCAAAAAGCACCAAACATCGTGCAAGCGGCGCAAGCAACAAGGTCCCAGGTGGCAGGAAGCGAGGCAGCCACGCTGAGAAAGTTGCCAATGAAAAGTCACGAGAGAAAGGGGTAAATAGCTTGAGGGCAGCTGAGGGCCATCATCTTCAAACCAGGAACTCACAACAGCACCCAGGATTAAAGGACACACACCCTGAAAGCATTTCCAAGAGGGTATGCGTCAAAATGAAACCACCAGGGGACCGCAGGTTTTAGTCCTTGGTTCCATTTACCAGGGTTTCATTTTGGGTTCCCATTTTGACCCACAGCCAAGACACGCACACCCTAAAAGGACAACACATTCAGAGGTATCGCCGGGCCTGGCCTATCCATTTGACTCGGGCTTTCTTCCTCGACGCTCAGCGGCATTGGTCGCTGAGCTTCTGCCTGCACAGCTGCAATTCGTCTGCAAATGTGTGTTTGTGTGTGTTGTGACCATAGGTGTCCTTTTTGGAAAGGGTCGAGATTTAATTTGGGAATTGTTTTTGTTTTATTTTAGGATATTTTTTGTTTCCGTCCTGGCCACTAAAATGCTGTAATTTACAGCATTTTCTCGCTAAATGTACGTATTTTACGCGTCCGTCAGCATCATCAGCATCGTTTTCAACATCCCCCGCATGTCCAGCCAACATCGCCAGCATCACCCGCAACTTGGCTTCCCGCATCTCATGGTAAAAGTGAGGATTCAATTAAAGGCGCAGGGGGGTTGGGGGGGCGGCAGTCCCCCCTTGAAGGGGGGCGGCAGCCCCCCCATGATGATCGAAAAATTAGGGGCAAAGAATCTAAGAAGCAACGGTCGCATGATGATCGAAAAAGTGATGATTCAATTAGGGGCAAAAAGTCCAAAAATAGCGGGGGGGTTGGGGGGGGCGCCAGCCCCCCCCATGATGATTGAAAAAGTGATGATTCAATTAAAGGCGCGGGGGGGTTGGGGGGGGGGGGCGGCAGCCCCCCCATGATGATCGAAAAAGTGATGATTCAATCAGGGGCAAAAAGTCGGGGGGGATGATGATTGAAAAAAGTGATGATTCAATTAGGGCCAAAAAAATAAAAAAAAAGCAGCGGGGGGGGCATCAGTGCCTCTGCGCCAAGGCCTCATGGTACAAGTGAGGGTTCAAATACGGGCAAACTAATCCCTGCAGATCGAAAAAGTGATGATTCAATCAGGGGCAAAAAGTCTAAAAAATAGCGGGGGGGCGGCAGCCCCCCCCATGATGATCGAACAATTAGGGGCAAAGAATCTAAAAAGTAGCGGTCGCATGATGATCGAAAAAGTGATGATTCAAATAGGGGCAAAAAGTCCAAAAAATAGCGGGGGGGTTGGGGGGGGCGGCAGCCCCCCCCACGATGATTGAAAAAGTGATGATTCAATTAGGGCCAAAAAATATAAAAAAGCAGCGGGGGGGTCATCAGTTCCTCTGCGGCAAGGCCTCATGGTACAAGTGAGGATTCAATCACGGGCAAAATCCCTGTAAAACACCTAAAACGTAGCGGGGGTGGGCGCGGGGGGGTTGGGGGGGGGGGCGGCAGCCCCCCCATGATGATCGAAAAAGTGATGATTCAATCAGGGGCAAAGAGTCGGGGGGGATGATGATTGAAAAAAGTGATGATTCAATTAGGGCCAAAAAAATATAAAAAAGCAGCGGGGGGGCATCAGTGCCTCTGTGCCAAGGCCTCATGGTACAAGTGAGGGTTCAAATACGGGCAAACTAATCCCTGCAGATCGAAAAAGTGATGATTCAATCAGGGGCAAAAAGTCTAAAAAATAGCGGGGGGGTTGGGGGGGGCGGCAGCCCCCCCATGATGATCGAACAATTAGGGGCAAAGAATCTAAAAAGTAGCGGTCGCATGATGATCGAAAAAGTGATGATTCAAATAGGGGCAAAAAGTCCAAAAAATAGCGGGGGGGTTGGGGGGGGGGCGGCAGCCCCCCCCACGATGATTGAAAAAGTAATGATTCAATTAGGGCCAAAAAAATATAAAAAAGCACCGGGGAGGTCATCAGTTCCTCTGCGGCAAGGCCTCATGGTACAAGTGAGGATTCAATCACGTCCCTGTAAAGCGGCCGCCAAAGAATCTAAAAAGCAGCTGTCGCATGATGATCGAAAAAGTGATGATTCAATTAGGCGTGTATTTTAATCGAAAGGGGGGTGGCGGGGGGCACCAGAGAGGAACTTGCGATGCTGAGGATGCAGGAAGCCAAGGCCAAAAACCAACTGGGAAAGCAGAGGATGCGAAAAGCCAAAAAGCCAGCGGAACTGGCAATGCAGAGGATGCGAAAGAGAGGAACTGTGAATGCAGAGGATGCGAAATGAAAAGCCACAAAAGCCACAAAAACCCACGTAAAAGCCACAAAAGCCACAAAAGCCGAAAAGCCACCCACCCTGAAAAACAAAAATAATTCCTAAAAACAACGAAAAAAAATCCTTAAAAAATGGCCCTCCTTTTGGAAAATAGATGGCCCTGGTAGATGATTGAGCCACCAGGTAAACCAGCAAACCAACCAAAAAGGACATCTATGGTTGTGACTCTGTGCGCGCAAGCAATTGGCTGCACGTTTGGGACGCGATTGTGCACACCCGTACCACCCTGCAGCAGTTGCCGGCCTTTTGTCTCAGCTGCGCTTGCAAGGCCTGGATCTGACCCTCCATCTGCTCCTGGATGGCAATTGGAGTTGCTAAGGATTCGATTGAACCCTGATCAGCCATTCAACAGCACGAAAAGCAATGAGCGTTGCTGCCTGTGAGTGAGTTAGTGGCGCAGCATGCAACTTTGCGCCTTACATGTTCCGAGCTGCCCGGTACCAAATAGACATTCAGCCGAGCAACTGCGTGTCTCTGGTGATACTCGAACTTCTCTTTGTCGCGCATGGCTTTGCGCTGTGCCTCATTGACTCAAGCGAGGCTGCAGCATATTGCAGCACACAGAAATAGCAAGCTGAACTCTTGGCCCAAAAATATGTGATGCGATTTCACCACGCTGTATGTTTGCCACTTGGGAGACTATGTACATCCGTGGGAATCTGAGTCGCAAACGAGTTGCAAAGCTTGAGAGCAAAGCAAGGGATGGTGTGCTGGAAAAGACTCTAAAGGGTACCTCCAACAGGCCAGCCTTAGGTGATTCCAGTACCAATGCCCCTACCCAATTTTGCGTTCAGCACATTTCAGCACCCTGCCAAGGCTCACTCAAACACATTCCCACACCACCTGAATGACTCCCTGCGACTACTCCGGTTTTGGTGGGTCAAAAGAGAGCAAGCGCCGCCTTCTTCTCCAAGAGCATTGAGTCAGAGAGGCATCCCTCCAGTCTCCGCAGCTCCTCCTGGCAGACAGGAATCTCCACCATATGCTTGGTTTGCTGGCCACAAGGCTGCCCTTGGTTACCTTTTTGTTACCTCAATACAAGTGACACACGCGGGGAGAGTTGAATTTGCCGCGCCCCTTAACCACGTTGCTATAGTGTGACGGGGCACTTGAGACAAGCCCTGTCCATTTCACCGGCCTTCTCCGCTCGTTGCTGCGCCTTCAGCCAGGACAGCTGAGTCTTGACTTTATCCTCAGGTGAGCCAGTTGGCCTTTGACCAATCCCAAAAAAGGCCCTCAGAAAAATGAGAAAGGATCCTCAGAAACTACGGAGGTCCAAGGCACAGCCTGTTCATCCCTTGTCCCACCAGATGGCGGAGACGGCAGCGCTCGAGCTGCGGCGACCTCCTGCGCAACCGGCATGCTCCATATCGACTGCAAACATTTCAAGGAATGGCTCGAGCATCGCCTGGCGTCCTTTGGCCGAAGACACATGCTTGGGTACACGAATTGCATGGCTCGGCGAACATGCTACTGGTCCCAACGGCCCGATCTTTGACAAATTATCCAATGACACGGGGAAGTGAAATTCTCCGGGATGATCCAGGCCAACGACAACGCATAGGTAGCAATATGAAAAGTAAGCGGGGTCGATCATGTGACACCCTGAAAGACGTCTGGTATTGGTGCGTCTGAGAGCAGACAGCCATTCCGCAACACGAAGTGCTGTATGCATGCCAAACAGGCTGCAGTGCTGGAGAAGCTGGCGATGTTGGCCGTAACGCAGCTGCCACCCGTGCAAGCCCACTGCCACGCGCGATTAATGATACACTTAGATCCGCTCTCTGCTCCTTTCCTGAGCACCAGGAATCTCACGAAGCATTCGCCCGCTTCGGGTGGCATGCGTAGACATGTCTGATTCTGCCAATGCCAGATGTTACATCAAGTATATATAGTGCGTGCTTCGCTTGACTTCCGCAACAGACTTGCCTCAGCACATTGCGCAAAGGGGCCAACCAACTTCTCTGCCAACACTGCGCGCACAGACACACAAACATAAAAAACAAGTAAATAAATAAACAAAAAAACAAACCAACAACAAACAAACAAACAAACAAAACAAAGAAACACAAACGAACGAACAAACGACCGAACCAACGAACAAGCAAGCAAGCAAGCAAGCAAGCAAGCAAGCAAGCAAGCAAGCAAACAAACAAACGCGCGCGCGGGCACGCACGCACGCACGCACGCACCCACGCACCCACCCACACACACACACACACGTGAAGTGGGCAAAACACCGAGAAACAAGTTTTTGGCCAGCTCTCTTCCTGTCTCTCTCTCTCCCTCCCCGCATTCCTGGTCTACCGCCTCAATCATGCATCTGGAATCGCCGTCTACATTGCTGCAGACGGCCAAAATTCGGTCCTGGGCCTTCAGAGGGTGAAGTCGCACTTGTGACTTTGGCCGGTGCGCCGTGTCCTTCATGAGGGACCTGTGCAGCCGCTCGCATGGTTCGATTCGAGTGACAAACGCCTCTCTCACTGATAGCATGGCATTCTTTCAATAAGGCTGCAACCCTAGGCTACCCAAAGATGAACTTAAGCCCGGGGATCTCTTGGGTAAATCAAGGACCCCTAGGTGTATGCCTCGGGGCAATCAAACAATTGGAACAGCCATGCCCTCGTGCTTTTGGCATCTGACACCAACGCCAAGCGGCAACCCCACATAGCGCGCGACATCTGAATATCTGATGTCCGGCGTCCTCGCCGGTGACGCCGCCTCACCATGAGATCTCTCAAGCCAAACATGAGCTGACGTGCTAGGTCCTGTGAAACAGCCCTTGAATGCTTTGAGCTCCATGGTCAATTTAGAATGTGACGAACCAAAAAACAAATCCCATCCAGCTTGCTGCAAATGGGATGATGCACCCTGAGTCAATTTGAAGTCATGGCGAACGGACGACGGACCAAAATGGGTCAACATCCAACCCAAGGGCAGTGAGAACTAACATGAGCTGTCCGACCGGGACCTCTGCCATCATTACTATCGTGCTCCCAGCACTACCGCCCGACAAGCTTTCAACCTAGATTGTGCAGCCCAGTTGCCATGGCGGCCAACCCACTCGCCTGAAACAAAACTCCCTCGCAGTCACTATCTTTGCTGCAGCAAAGGTCGTCGCTTGCAATGCGGCCGCACAGAGCTTGCAAACAAATCCTCACCGAAATGAACGTCGTACGGGCCAAAGATCATGAGGCTGCCCCTGCCTGGCCCTTGAGGCCGAGGGCCGAGGGGCCGAGGGCCAAGCAGCTGCGAAGTCGGAGAATTCGGCTTTACTTTGCAGCTCATTGGGTTCATGGCCCTGGCACCCTGAAAATGCCCCTTTAACAGAGTCGCCTAAAGCATTCCATGCAAATGGCCCAAGCAAGTGCGGCACAGAACCTGGACACTGCGCACAAGAAGCTCGGCTTGTTGGTTTCAGTGGACCTGGTGTCCAATGAGAGCTCTGGGCCATGCGGGGCCCGGTGGAGCCCCATATGGGAGCTCTCCTGCCTCGCACAGCCCAAAGGACCAAATAACATGCGAGCCCAGAGCTCAAGCAATCAGAATCTGCATTGCCAAGCTCCGCTCGCATTAAGCCAGTCCCAACCTTCCATACGGAAGGGCAAGAACGGAGAAAATGACGCCAAGCGCATCAGTTCCAGTGTCGCCAGTGAAAAGAGCACTGAAGTGACTGGTCCTTGCTGTTCGATAAACACCTTGAAAACTGAGTTACTCACATCGAGCGTCCAGTCCTCTGCAGAAAGCTCACTGGTCGACACTAGAAGCTGCAAAGATCAAAGTTTGCTGCAAAACTGCCCGCCATTCTTGCTCTCAAGGTGCTTCAGCGTATTCGCTGCAAATGGCTGGCCAACAACGTCTTTATGTTGTGCAATGCATACTGATATTGCCGTGCCATGGCAGCGGTTCAACCCCTGCAGGCATGGCAACATCAGCTGAGCTCGCTGGCGAAAGTCTGGCCACCCCAGCTTCGAACCGAATCTCTGACACCTATCTGACTGCCTGATTGAAACATATGTGGGAAGCCAGCAATTCTACAATTCCACGTCTACACCCTGCTATACATAATTCCTGCGGCACGGGCAAACGGCTTGGCAACCTGTGAGTGTAAAGCCTGAAGCGAGTCATAGTGCACGCCAAACTGCGCGCTGAGGCTACTCAGCCTTGAATCATGAGAGCCAAACAAAGCATGCTCTTGCCAATAAACAGGAGGCGTGCAACGTCTGCAATGTGTGCCAAGCGATGCCAACTGCCTAGCCAGTTCAAGCAACTGTGCTTTGCTAAGGCTCAAGTCTTCCTCTTTGCATGTCTTGCAACTCGAGCATTGGAGCTCTCGAAAACAATTTCACAAACAAGCATTGCTCATCGATTGATTCACTGGAAGAGTCCTGTGCTGCCTGGCAGCCAATCCACGTCACCCTTCAGTTTTGGCCAAGCGCACCTTGAGGCAAGTGTCTGGAGAACTGTGGGTTGGGATTTTGTTGAGAGGGTTGGGAACAGAACTGCTGCTAGAGGCAGTGTGTTCAAAGCTTCGGCTTGTTTCCCCGGGGAATCTCCTGGAAATAGTCTCACCGACTGGTTGAGAGTTGGATCGTTGATTGAAATTGGTGGATTCAGGGCCGGTTCGGAGTTGGTCTAAGGCTGGCATAGATCAGGAACAAACAAAAGCGCGACCGGCAGAAAGAACAGCCCCTACAGCGGTCCCAATGGCAACAAACAGCAGGGTCAACTAAGAATGGACTGATTGGCCAACTGCCAAGAACAACAAGTAGAATTGCTTGCAAGTCAAAACCTGGACATGCCAAACAGCCAGAAGCCAACGCCAATAAGCAAAAACAGATGTTCACGTACAGAAAAGGGTGCAATTCTTACCACCAGCCCTCCTTGGCCATGAACTTTCTGCCACAGCGCAAACCGCCGCTCAAAGTCAAGCACGCTGTTCTGGTTGCTCAGCTGAAGCCATGATACTCCTCAAATGTGACTGGGGCCGATGGGCCCCTGGGCCAAAGGATAAATGCAGCGGGAGGGCCTCATGTTTAACCTGAAGGCCAAACAAATGGGATCCAAAGGCCGTTCCATAGCACAAGTCTGATTGAGCAGAACAATTTGGGCCCTAGCGGCTTCAATCGGGTTGGTGGATATCATGGCAAAACTGGTGGTTGTATCAATGTCCATCAACATTTTATTTAATAAGATTCCCATGTGAATGCACAGCCAGTGGACACCGCCAGTTTTTATTTGCCAGGCCGCGTGCTTTGACGCCGGCAGTGTGCAGCACGATGGCTTGGTACCAGCAGTCGTCACCGAAGAGGACCTCCACCTGACCCGCTCGGGAAACATGGGCTTGAGGTCACTGAAAAAACAGGGGATGGCCCCAAACCGAGCATTATCCAAAGCAGAAGCAAAGCAAGCCAGTGATCCATGCTTAGTTATTCTATCCAACCGTGTCTGTACGCCTATGCATTATGTATGTAGGGAGGCATGTATGCATGTCTGTAGTGAATGCCATGCCATGCAATGCAATGTAATGTATGTGTATATGTATTGTATGTGTCTGTATATATGTACAAATGCATGCAATGTAATGTAAGGTAAGGTACTGTAATGTAATGTAGTATGGTGTAGTGTAATGGCATGTAGTGTCATGCAGTGTATGTAACATAAGTCAATGTAATGTAATGCCATGTATTGTACTGCACTGTAATGTATGTATGTAGTGTGTACATGTGTGTGTGTGTGTACGTCTGTACGTATGTGCATTATGTGTTTAGCTCTTTCAGCTTCTTGGAACGTTGGAATGTAGGCAAAAAACTGACAGGTACGCATGGTACAGACTGGCATGGCTCAACATGATACCGTGATACCACGCAAAATGTGGGGGGTCGAGCATGATGGCATATATATATATATATGCGACCTCCTCTGGTGCCACAGACATGACATGCTACAGTGCCAACATAGGGCGTGGCCAGATTGCGGGAGAGTTGCCAGGACAAAAAGTTCGCTCCTCTAACAGGAAATTGCACTGGCACTGCGTACTGTCCATACAGAGAGAACCCCTGGCTTGCTTTTGGAGGCCGGAAAAACGCAAACAAACCTTCCCTGTCTCAAACCTTTGCATTTTGCTTTTTGGAGGAGTCTGGAAAAGCGAGCAAGCCTTCCCTACCTCAGACCGTGCCAGTTTGCTTGTTTCGTGGCCAGAATCAAACAGCTGCTTCCCGGCTCCAAACCTTTGCAGTTTTTGTTTTCTTCTTTTTTTGCGGGGGAAAAGAGGAAACACGCCTTCCTGCCCCAAGCCTTTCCTCTTTTGTTTCGTGGCCCGGCAGAAGCAACCAGCTGCTTCCCCCAGCCCCAAGCCTTTGCGAAAAGCGGAAACAAGCCTTCCTGTCCCAAACCTATGCCTATGCCCTTTTCGCTTTTTTCGGGGCCCAGAAAAAGCAAACAGATCGCAAACCTTTGTTCTTTGCTTTGGGGCTTGGGGGGGAAAGAGGCAAACAGGCCTTTCTGTCCAACCCTTGCTCCTTTTTTGCTTTTTGCGGGGCCCAGAAAAAGCAAACCTGCTCACCCTGCCTTTCTCTTGGTGTGGTTGAAACCCAACGCCACTGAATCGCCGCGAACCGAGGGCCGAACCGAAGCAAACTAATCCGACAAAAGAACCGAGCCATGCTGCCCGAGCCGCCGTGCTGCCGGAGGGCGGGGGCATCTCCAGCAGCTCTCCCTGCGAACGAACCCGACCTGTAAGCTTCTTACCTCCGGCTTCACAAATGGAATACCAACCCTCAAGCAGCAATCAAACAGTTTTGGAAGGATATCTGAGAAGAACTAATGCTGGAGCCTCTTTCCGGCTGCTCTTGAAGGCCATGGGACGAAAAGCAAGACCCCGGCACCTCCACATGATCATGTTCATCCTCATCTTCGCCTTCCTCATCATCATCCTCGTCGTCCTCGTCATCTTCTTCATCCTCCAAATCCCCCTCGCGCTCACCCTCATCTGAACCGGCTTCCTTTTCCTCCTGCTCAACCTCTCTCTCTTCAGAGGCTGCCTTGCTCGCAGTCCGGACCAAGGCCCACAGTCATGATCGCTCGAAGAAAGGTGCTCTCTACTCGGTAAACAGCTCGTCCTAAAAGGGCCTTAAGCCTCTTTAGATGAAGCATGGGGCCAAAGCCAGGGGGGCGCCTCCCCCACGCTGCCGGCAAGTTGGGGGCAGGAAAGCCGAAAAGGCGAGTGCAGCAGAAGCTACCGAGTACGCGGCCGACAACCCAGGTGCCAGCCGGCCCGCAGCGAAAGCTTCCCCCAATGAATCAGTCCCAGCCCACTCGCGACCTCGCCTGCATGTTCAGACTCGGGAAATCACAAGAGCCGCGGGGTGCAGCTTTCATAAGTGCAACCAAAGCGGCCTTGTTGCCACCAGCAGCAAGCTCACGCTGGAGCGTAAGATCCAGGTCATCCTCATCACTACTACTACTATCACTACTTTCATCGCTGTATTCCGAGTCTTGTTCTCCACCTTCTTCGTCTTCTTCTTCTTCTTCTTCTCCTCCTTCCTCCTCCGCATCCTCACCTTCCTCGCAGGCCGAAGTCACGGACTGGCTTCCCTTTCTGATATTTAGCTGACAACAGCCTTGATGACTTTGAACTCAAACATACCCAACCTTGAGCCCGTGCAACACAGACGACTGCGCGCTGCTGGCGGTGTTTTTTCCTTTTCGCCGGAAGTCAACATGCGAATGGTTTCGGGAGGATGTGTGGCCTGCGACATGGCCTCCAGCTGGCAGCTGTCGGAGTTGCCTGGGACAATTAGGGCCCGGGAGCTTCGCAAGGAGCATCTCTAGAGCCCTTTGATTCCATCTATTTCCAACCATTTGACCTTGAGCCCAATTCCCGGTGGCTTGCAGGCAAGAAGGAACTGGTTTTGACACATGAAACAAGGGGGTTGCAAACTCCAAATCATTCACCTTGAGGCGTCAAAAGCCCCCCCCCCCCCCCCCCCCACACCCACACCCACACCCACACGCGCACACACACACACACACCCACCCACCCACGCACGCCCGCACGCACATGCATGTGCATGTGCATGTGCATGTGCATGTGCATGTGCATGTGCATGTACATGTACATGTACATGTGCATGTTGTGCACATGCACATGCACATGCAAATGCCGCACGCACCCGCACGCACGCTCGTATGCAGGCACAAATTGACCCTCCTGCGATTATGCTTGAGCGCAGCTGCGACAGAGTACTTTGATTTACTTCCGCGGGAGTTTACTTGCAGCACTATTGTTGCGAAAGCTGCGGTTGTCAAATTAAAGCGGAAGCGCACCTCGGCTTTCGGGAACAAGAAGCAAGAATGTAACACCCAATCAGGAATATGGCCTATGCGACAACTGAACAGCTGAGGTTCAAGCCTTGACTGGATGCATCGGAATCCATGCCCGCATTGGTGCTGGCATCGTCGCCGAAGCCCCCGGGCATGCCCTCGCTCTCTCAGGCTCGTTTGCGCGGCTGAAAATAACAAAAGGGCCAAGTCAGCCTTGATTGACAAGATGTCCAATCCACGAACAACAGCGAATGTAGGAGACACTCAACAACTCCTGCCTGCCAACCTTGACCTTATAAGTTCAGTTCTTGCTCGCATTGACGCGCAGGCTTCCGGAAGGTCACATGGGAGAACAAGTTTAAGCATCGTTCAAAATATTCATCAAACCGTGGCGACGGAAAAGGCAGCTCGAGGCTCCTTGGCTAAGCCCTCCTCCATGAGCCGCAAAAGCTCCCAGGGATCGTCAGGGCTCTTTGGCGCCTCCGGCTGGTGCCCGACAAGCGCAATTTGGCCATGGACACCGCGCCTCTGCCCTCAGCAACGTCCAAAGATGGGACACCAGTTGGCTTCCCTGCCTGGCGTCCTGAAGGCAAGCGCAAGCCATCGCCGTTGAAAGGGGGGGGGAGGTGGGGTTGGCGACAAGACGTTTGACTTACGCTGCGCGCCTGAGAGGGGAGCTCCATTCCGTTCATCACCTCAACTGCCAGAACCCACAACGTTTGAACAATGAATCGCTACTGCATCTGAGGGCTTGGCCGGCCTCAATCGCTAAGTCACTAGGCTGGCCACACGGCGTTTTAAACGCACGGTGCCGATTCCCTGCACGGCCTGTCCCACTACTAAGGCCTGAAGCCAAGAAAGCAAACCGCGGCTGATATTCCTCAAAGCAGCGCTGGGCTCTGGGGCATTCCTCGGGGAGAATGCCCGATCAACGCAAACGGAGCACAGGGAGCAACAAGTCAGGGCCCAGTTGCATGCATTTCCGTGCGTCGGCCTCCACAAGACTGAAGGTGTGCTGGCCATCGCTTAGGTGCGAAACCTGCGGCTTCAATGCCAAAAGCATGTACCAGACTGGAAGAACGCTCGTTGCAGGTGAGAGGCGTCCATTGTCAGCTTGATGTGGGTATGAGTTCTATTTGCGGGCCTGTAGGTGAACATCATTTACATGGATATTTGTGCACCCCAATTTATCTTGAAAATTGTTCAACCTTTATTGGGCGCGGGAACATCTTGCCATGCAAATCCGGTATCGGCCTCCACTAACAAAAGCAAGGGGTCAACTTCCCAAACCAGCCAACACTACGGGCGCCCCGCCAGCATTTAGCAAAGCAAGCTGCAAGCTATTGCCTCGAGGATCTCCGTCCTTGCAGTCCTACGATCCAATCGATTGCCCCGATTCGAATTGCCGGTTGGTCAATCTATGCAGCTGAATCATGTACCCAAATCTGAAGCGCTTGGTTGCCCAGTGGCCCGGGTAGAAAAGTAGAAATGCGGGAGTTGGAAGTTCGCCGCGTTTCATGGGGAAACTTGTCAAACGAAAGGGAGGGCTGGGTGTAGCTTCAGCAACATGTCTCCAGTCAGAACGACCCGAACGCGACAGCCACGCATCCTTCCAGCCGTATCCACGTAGCTGTGCCAGGAGCCATCCGCTTTGCGGCCACCCGACAATGGCGCCTGGCAGGTCGAAAATTGAAGGGATGTGGGGGTACCTCTCAAGGCCATGCGGGCGTTTCCTCAAACCGAAGCTTGCCCTTGAACGGATCCAGGAAGTCCCTGTTCCCTGAGGGCGCCTCCAAACCGAAGCCACTTTTCTGTTGAGATTGGCAAAAGTATAGCCACAGCAGGCACTCCTAGGTTGCATCACCAGTGTCAATCCCCACACCTCCACCAGCCTGTTGCAGCGCACCTGAGCCAGTCAGCTAAACCAGACCCGCATGGTGGGGCACGCTTCCTTCCATAGGCAACGCGTGGGGGTTGATCAATATTCCTGGCCCCCCAAATGACCAAATGACCATGGCTAAACTTTTCCCATTTACTCTACCCGGCAGATAGATGGCTCAAAAAAACGGTCTGTGCCATCTACTTTTCTTCAGCTTAGATAATTTGCACTCCGCGCGCCGGCGCCAAATAATTGGGGGTCAACCGGGATGCAAAATAGATGGCACATGTTTCATCTCTACAGTGCAAAGGACTTTGATCAACCCACAATGTGATGCTGAACTTGGTGGGCCCTTGCGCCCGCGTGACACAAAGAAAGTCATGCTTGTTTGCTTGGCAATTGTGTGTGTTGCCAGCCGGCTTGCCAATGCTTGCTGAACCTGAGGCGTGCCAATTTACGTGAAGCACTGTGGTCAATCGTGATCTGCGTTGACCAGCTGTACTTCCCGGATTTACATGGCCCAATTCAACCTGTCAGCTGGCACCCGCTTTTACCAGCTTTTGCATTCGTCTGCGTGCTTTGCCTAAGGCAAAGAACAGTGAGTCACCTGCCCTACCTGGAAATGAGGGAACCTTGAGAAAAGCTCATGGGTGAGCTTGGCTTACCTGTTCACCTGAACATCACCTTGCTCCAGCTGCGCGAAGGAGCATGCCGCGGGCCAGACGCTGCTTGATCCACCCAGCTATGTCTGCCAAGAATGAAGCCGATCCAAATGCCACCTGAACGGGTTTGGGTTCCAGGCCAGCCCCACACACAGCGCGAGGTAGATCTTGCCAACCCGCCGCGTTGCAAACTCCAGCCTGGCTCGGTGGCACGGATGCTACAGAATTCCAGTGAACAAAATCCACGCCGTGCCTCTGTCAGCATGCACTTGCTGGGAATATGCCAAAGGGGAACCCCATGCTTGGTAATCCTGGGTCGGCCAAAATGACACGTTCCTTCTGAATCTTTTGAAACGCCCTAAATGGTCATGGCCATGCGGGCAGTGGTGAAACACTCTTGGTCATGAGCCCCGCGTCCTTTCAGCACAAACAACTCTCAATTGGATTTGCCTCCGCTCGAAATTCAGTGCTCTTTTCACACAAGCAGCAAGGTTGACTCAACCCGCTGTGCCGGCGCAGCTCCCCCCCCCCAAGCAGCGAAAGCGCGGCTGTGTCAAGTAAAGTCCGGCGTAGCTGGTGGCACATAGCACAGCTCCTGGCATGAAGAGGTCCCAAATGTCAAGAGAGCAACACTTTCCGTCAACACCCAGCCCACCGTGGGCCTAACCATGGCCCGGAGGATCCCAACAGCGAACATACGCGAACCTTTTGTGGAAGGGCCGGCCTCAGGAAGCCTTCCCTCTTCCACTGCGGTCCTGACGTGAATCGGTCCAGGCGGTGCGCCAGGCCATAATCATGGGAGCGGTCCTTGCACACCTCAAAGCCCGTTCGGGCGCGGATTTGGGTCGAAGGTTTTTTTTTGGGGGGGTTTTTGTTGTTGTTTTTTTGCGGGAGGCTCCCCAATTCCATGGGGAGCCATAGGTGTCCCAATAGACAATTGTCCTAAAGGGAGGTTCCATGTCAGTTGCCCTCCTCCATCAGGCCACTCTGAGCCGACTGCCGCGTGTCGGACCCCGAGAGTGGCGGAGACCTGGAGGCGAGCTAGAGGCGAGCGGGCTCGCTGGGGAAGATGCAAGAGGGTAACCAAATGGCTGACATCAGATGCACTGAGTGCTGCAACCGCCTTGAATGTAGGAATGCCGGATTATTTAGGGAGCTTGCTAGCGCAAACACGACGCACGAGCCTCCACGGTCCTTTTCTTGGTAGCTCCGCCCTTCCCTTCCAACAATCTGCTGCAGTGTTTGACACGCCGTGCGGGGGCCACCTCAAGCCATGCTCGGACCCGCAGCAGGTGACAGACGGAAGTGATGGGAGCTTGCAGTCTGTTCCCACAGCACGGCCACTCCATAAACTGCAAGCTTGTCCCCGTCCCGCAGGCAGCAAATCGTCAAGCAGAGCAAGGCAAGTGAAGCAAACCATGAAAGACACAACATGCCGCAAGCAGACAGGGCAAAAGCACTAGGATTGACACTCTGTCTAGGACAAATTAAGCGTGGCCGCAGCATTCCCTGTGGGAAGGCCAGACCACACTGAACACGACACAGCCAAATTTGGACTCCCCCTTGCCCTTGCAAGTTTGCAGGATTTCGTCAAACCAAAAGTATTCCAGCCTCTTGCCAGTGAAGGTAGCCATATCTGTGGTCCACGTTTACCTTTTGGTTTCTTCAGAGATACTTTGGAGTCCCTTGCCCACAAGCGCCATCAGGACGTGAGGAGCCAGCTCACCCATCATCCTGGTCCCAAGTAGGCCATGTATCCAGGGTGCCTGCGATCCGACCGCGGCCCTTTTCCCACATACTCAAAGCGTCACTCAGGCCGTGCACGGGCTCCTTTTTCAGCCCGCCAAACCCGTTGAAAGCCGAAACTGCCGCCCTTCCCGGGCAAAGGCCAGTGGCAAACAGCAGAGATCTGCCAGCGTTCCCCGGCCCTGCCGGCCACATCTTTGCGGCCACCCCTGCAGGGATACCCCTCACCCAAGCGCCAAAGCGCCAAGCCACATGGAACATTCCCAGGGGTTCAAGGCATTCGCTGGCCAAGTCTGCCAAAGATCGGTGTGACTTCGGCCGGCGCTCAGGTGCATCGAATATGTGAAGCTCCAACTCCGGGCAGAGTTGCGAATTCAGCAGGCCTGAGGATTCCAAAGGCACAAAGCACAAGGAACACAAACACATTCATGCACCGCAACCTTGGGGCATCTGTCATTCCAAAAAAGGGCTTGAAGCATTAGAAGAAGCACTGGACTTTTGGACTTTTTGACTGGAAGCTTTTGTGCACTGTTTGTCAAACTAGTGACTTTCAGCCTTTCAAAACCTTCGTCTTGGCTAAATCTAACACTTCTGAGGCCAATGACTCTGCGCTCCAGCTGCCGCCTTTCTCGCGTTGAGGCAAAACCCAAAGGCCAAGTAAGTGCTCAACGACTTCTGCGGCTTGCATCGCCCCAAAGGCCCTACTTGTTGGTCTGCCGGTTGGCTTTGTCGGGAAGGTCGCTCAAAGAAGATTCTGGGGTGTTGGCAAGGAGCGCACGAAGCCAAATGCAACCTTCTGTCAGCTTCTGCCAACAGAATGTGTGCCTGATACCAATCTAACCCTACATATCGCAGTTTCTGCCTCAAGCCCGCATTGCAGCAGACTGTATTGAATCCGATTGCCAAGCGGCTTAGGCACGCTCGCAATGGGCCTCAAACAAGGTAAGCATTTGCAATGCTACAAACGTGCATGTATTGCTATGCCACGTTTCCCTAATAAAAACCCATCCAGCCGTCCCAAAAAATTGCCAATACTGGAGGCGGCCTTGTTATTGTTCAAACAATGTACAAACCGCTGTTTGCCAGCTGGAGACTCTGACGATAAACGCCGAGGTTTGCTACTGGTTGTTTGTAGTAGGCGCATTTGGGGAGCTTGGCCCGAGTTTGGTTTCTGGAGAGTTTAGTATTGGCTCAGTGATAGGTAATTTAAAAGTATGCATTCTGAACACGTGTTTGCAAATCAAAAGGGGCCCCCTTTCCAAATTGAGCGCAACACAAGGACAACGCTGTCTGAAACAGTTCTGGGTAAAAATCAGGGGACCCTAACAAAAAGACAACCCGCCGATGTTTACTTTATTTAGTTTATTCAAGGGACGGCTTCTTGTTACAGGGGGAAGGGATTATACACATGTCCTTCGAAAGGCACTGACACACGCATCGCTCTTCAGGCCTTGTCCTTCATCCATGTAGGCGCTGGCCTGGCGCCGAAGCGTGCCACACAGATCCCGGTCATGAAGAAACAAATGGCCATGGTTCAAAACCATTTTGGGATCCCATTTTGGGATAGGTGCTCCACCCATTTTAGTCGGCATTTTAGTGGGGATTGGGATGTTGACTGGGGGTACGGGGTATTGACACATACCCAAATGCATCAGAGCGCCACCCCTCGTCCAGCAGCAAAGCCAGAAGCTCCCCCCCCTCCCCATTTGCGCTGCTCACGCAGCCTTTGACCCCACAGGACCAGCTGATTTCACGGGCGTCGCGGCGACTGACGCCGCCGGCCGCTCGGCCGACAAGGCCGAATCCCATTCGGGGCAGAAGCAGAGAAACGCCACCGGGGCCAACCTAGTGGCCCACCGTGGGGAAAGCCGAAGCAAAGTCCTCCACCTCAGAAGGGATGTCAGCAACAAACTCAGAGAAGCAACGGGGTCCTCTGGTATGCCCGTTTTGTGCTACAGTGTGTGGACTAGAAACCTCCAACCATCGCAGAATAGCCAAGCTCTTCTTCCCAGACATGGACCAGAATTTGACCATGGTTGTGTTTGTTTTTTTCTTTCTCTCTCTCTCTCTCTGTCTCTCTCTCTCTCTCTGTCTGAACTCTCTGAAAGGGCAATTCCTGGCACACATCCACCAGCGGGTCACCCATCCTCATAAAGATTCAACTGGTGTGCTTCAAGCCAGCACCCAAACGAATAGAACAAGGAATGGAGGTACCATCCGAACACATGATTCACTGTTTGGAGCAGTCTTCGACTCCATGTGAAATCTTTTCCCGCCCCCCCGCATGGAAGCTACCTCCAAATCACAACCAAAAGTAAAATGGCCGGGCTGCTAAGACCATCCCCAGCAAAACCTGCACCATTCATGTGTTTTTTCAACCAACATGCCTCATTTGGGTGTCTTCAAACCGGCGGGGGGCCCGCCCTTGTCAACCGCCCCCCCCCCCCAACAAACAAAAGGGGGGGGGGGGCGAGTTCTAAAAACGGATAAGACACATGGCCATCGGAACCTCGGAACATCCCGCCTGGGCTTTAAGCTCCTGCAGCTGCGGGGGCTTCTCTGCCAGCTTCTTCTTGAAGTCCACCAGCTTCGGCCCCGTCTCCTTCCTGAGCGGAACATGGGAAACGCCACCCGCGAAGCGGAGGAAGCGGAGGATTGGCGGATCCTTCCCACGGATACACTCGAGACAAGTGGAACTTAGACCCCACTTTTGAGAGCTGAAGACGAGTTCCATGTATCCTGAAGGACCCGCTGTTTGAGTGGCATGTGACGTCTGTCCTTCGTGCCCTTTGTGGGGGAACCAGCAGAAAAACTAAATGGAAAGCCGTGATTGTGGGGTCTGGTTGAAGGCACACCCGGAAGGCAAGGCTGCAAGGTGACAACCCCAAGTTCAGGTAACGAACGCATATGTTAGACCATGTTCGGCGAGTTAGCTCACATCCCTGTTTGCAACCATCATTTCCTGAGTCTTTTTTCTACATCACATTCCCTCATTGGGTTTGGGAATGTAAAAAGGGCAATGTGGACATGTGGAGCGTTGGGGAAACCCACTAAAAAGCTGATCTTTCAAACACTAAATGGGGCAAGTCGCCCAATTTTCGCTCTGGGGGCCCTAAATCCATGTGGCCATGGGTCAAAATCCCGTACCCACCAGTGAACATCCCAATCCCCACTAAAATCCCGAGTAAAATGGGTGGCGCACCTATCCCAAAATGGTACCAAGACGGGTTGATTTATAGCCATGTGGAACAAGGGCGTTACTCGCGCTGGCAGGGCGCTGCAGCTCCGCCGCGATGTCCACGGCCCGGCCGATGAAGCTCCCGATGCGCACGAAGTCCTCCTCCACCAGGCCCCGGGAGCTCATGGCGGGGGTGCCCACGCGGAGGCCGTTGGGGGTCATGGCGCTCTTGTCCCCTGGGATGGTGTTCCTGGTGAGCTGGCGGATTTTTTTGGGTGAAGAGGAAAAGGCCTGCTGTGTGTGAAGGGGGCTGGGGGGGCTGGCGATTGGATTTTGTTGGGGTGAAGAGGCAGGCCTGTTGGAAATACAGAAAATCAGGAAAGCATGCATGCCATGCGCTTGGAATGCTGAAGCTGGGGGGAACTTGTCACCTTTTAGGCCTGTCTTCAGGGCTCCTGCAGAAAGGCACCTCGCTTCCACCATTTCCACCACTTCCAAGGGAACAAAAGAACCATCGAACGCATGGCAGGCATTCCTGTGCCTCCATGGCAACACGTTTGGGGGGCAAAACTTTATGCACAACCGTGACACCAGTCCACCGCAAGGGCGTCCGGTGGTTTTCTTGAATCTCACATGCTGGCCAGGAGTCTTGTTCAGGACGATGCTAGCCTCTTCGCAAACAAGCTCACCTTTAGAGCCGTTGATGCCCTTGGAGCGGAGGTCAATGAGCAGGAGGTGGTTGTCAGTGCCCCCGGACACGAGGTTGAAGTTGCAGCTCTGCAACGACTCGCCCAGAGCCTTCGAGTTCCTTGGGAACTTGCGCGGTATCAATTTCATCCATGTGCTTTTTCCAAGCCCAAGGTGATAGAATCAAAAGGTCAAGGCCCCATTTTGAGGCCAAGGCGCTTGATGACCTGCTCGATGTACGTCTTGAACTCCGGCTGGGTGGCTTGCTTCAAGGCCACGGCCAGGGCCGTGATGCTCTGATTGTGCGGCCCGCCCTGCAGACCCGGGAAGACCGCCGCATTGATCTTCTCCTCCAAGTCGTACATGATGGGATTGCCCTTCCTCACACCCCGAAAATTAACGAATTCGCACGTATTTTACTTCAATGTCAGACTTTTGTTGTTCAAGTTGCCTGCTTCTCCCCAACATGTGTTGAGAATTGACTCAGGTTGTCCGCTGCGCCCAGCAAAAACAGGCCCATCACAGCAATCACACAAAGTGGGTTCTGCGAAGGGGGGCCATGTGCCTTGCCACCATGGCTCTTGTCAACTCCGCGCTGGCCCTTCCTGTAGAAGATCATGGCGCCCCTAGGTCCTCGCAAAGACTTGTGCGTGGTGGTGGTGACCACGTCTGCATATTCAAAGGGAGAAGGGATGGCGCCTCCGACCACCAAACCGGAGATGTGCGCCATGTCCGCCAAAAGGTATGCGCCACACTTGTCCGCAATCTGACGCATGCGGCTGTAGTCAATCAGCCGGCTGTAGGCACTGGTGCCGGCAATCAAGATCTTGGGACGGATGCGAAGTGCAAACTTTTCGCACTCGTCATAGTCAATGAGGCCCGTGTCTTCATTCAAGCGATAAGGGATAGACTCGAAGTACTTGGATACCATGGAGATCTTTTTGGTGTCTGTCTGGTAGCCGTGCGACAAGTGGCCTCCAATGCGAGTCGGAAATTTAGCTTCGAATGTTTGGGAGGTTAAAATATTGTGCAAAGGCGCTACCAACCATCCCCTCCCTTAGAAACAATCAAATTATCAAATTACCGGCTGGTTTTCAAGGGACAACTCACACGCTCAAGGCTCCGTTTTTGCCTTGGAAACTAACTAACGTTCCGATGGAGGACATCAATGCACGTGTTTCCTGCCTTTGTTTGCAACTGTGGAAAAATGCTCCGGAAAACAATTAGTTCCTGCCGGAAGTGCTAAGGTCTCTCTTGCTCACAGCAACCGGCAGTTTCTGGGGTTGGGATAAACGTTCCCCTGCAAAATCTAGTGTCTTGTTCAGAAGTAACACGAGTCAAACAGTTTATTTGCAAGTGCGCAAGCAATCAAGCCAAAAGACTCCGCGGAGAAACCTTTGTTTGTACCCGTTGCAAACTCCCCTGAGGGTTTGTGTCGAGTTCTTGCGGAGACAGCCAAGTGCTACGTAGTAAACAGGGCGCGGACCCACTTTCTTTGCAGGTTGCATGGCTTGTTTCTTGCGGGCCCCTGCACCTGTGTCACATGCAAGCTTGAGCTCAGCTTTTCCTGCTCCTCATTGCCTACCGTCTACCCCTTCACTGAGGTAACCGCAAGGCAACACATCTAAATGGATTTCCATTGCACTTCAGGGGGCGTTTGCATCTTTGTCTGATGGAAAAAAAGGCTAGATGCAATTCCCCAGTTCAGACTGATACAAGTTCAACTAGCTGGCTACAAATGGATTTGGATTGCGGCCATGAGTCCGCCATGCGGCAGGTCCAAGCCCATGATGCGGTCGTGCACGTTGCACAGGGCCGTGAACACCTGGAAGTTGGCGGGCGAGCCGCTGAGCGACTGGACGTTCACCCCCCACTCCTGGAAGTGGGAAGGGGCGAAGCACGAAACTGACCTGAACCATTTATCCAGCTTTAACGAACTCTTAAAAAACAAAAAAACTTGTGCGTCATGGCCCATGCAACCTTTTCATTGGCTTAAGTCAACCGGCTCCTTGGCATCAAGCCTGCATGCCTGCAGGGCCCGCGACATGCAAAGCCGCTCGGCTTGGTCAATGAACTCATTGCCCCCGTAGTAGCGGGCTCCTTGCCACGGGTTCAATTCACAAGCTGGCACGGCCGGGGACGGGGCAGCCTTCCAAACTTTGAACGCTGGTACTCACATGGCAGTGGAGCGGAAAAAATCAAAGCTATCAAAGCTGCAATCCCCCACGTGCCTCCGTTCTGATCCTTCCACTAGCTAGACTGTCTAAAGTGGCACGAATGCAGCTTCGCTACCTCAATCAACCCACACTCATGGATTAAATTGCGGATTTCGGGTCCTGGGTAGCCCTCGGAGTACTTGTTCACCATCACCGAGCCCACCGCTTCGAGCACGGGCTGCGGGGCAAAATTCTCCGAGGCGATGAGGTTCACGCACCGCCGCTGCCGGTCCTTCTCCGCCTCGATGATGCCGAAGATCTCTGGGTCCATGTCCTCTGAATTCCAGGTGTCTGTGTCGCTGGTGAAAAAGCGGCGGTGGGCCAATGGCGGGCGCGCTGCTAGACCGGGCGCTCAGTCCAGCCGGCCGGCGCTTGTCATTTGCTGGCGGGTGCGCTAGAGCGTGTGTACTGCTAGAGCACGATCGCAGTGGTGTGGGCGCGCTGATCATATTTTTGGCGGGCACGCTGCGCAATTTAAAAGTGCGCTTAGTAGTTGCTGCGACGAGCTTATCATCTGGTATCATCTGGTAGTGGGTGTGCTTGGCAGCAGGCACGCAGTCGAGCGGAGGGCGGTCGCTCACATGCGCTTTTCACTTGGTGGTGGTGCTTCTACAACGTGTGTGTGTGTGTGAGCGAGTGGGTTCGTGTATGTCTTGGTGGCGAGTGTGCGGCTCGAGCGCGCATGCAGTCGAGCGGGAGTGATTTCAGTATCAGTTTGATGGCAGGTGTGCTGCCAGTTTGGGTGGCAGTTGAGCAGGTGCGCTTGTCGATTGGTGGGAATGCTGCCCAAGCGGGCGGGCGTGCGCTGCTGAAGAGAGGGTACAGTCGAGCAGGTTGCGCATCGAGCCCACCTGCCCCCGTCGGGCTTGAGCCATGCAATATGCAGACGGAAACATACAGACTGCTAACCTGAACAAGCTTTATCTAGCAACTGCAATTACGGGCGGGTTGGCGCACACCTCTCAGACATCTGGTTTATCGGGTTGTTTCGTTTCTGCCTGAAACTGCCTGAAATCCAAACCCGCTATAGCGTCCCGCAGGCCCAGCCCAAACGGGCCGGAACATAGCGTGCCAGTTCCGCTTGTTCTAGAGAGAAAATACCTTCTGTTATCAACAATCCCCCTCCTGCTTTCTAGACTCCCAGGTCCCACCCAGGCCTGATCAAAATCAGGGCTGGCTGTCTATGTCTGACTCGCGCGGCCGGCCAGGTTGTCTGACAGTCGCGCGCCTGTGTTGTCTGACTCGTGCGTCGGCGATGTCCGACTCTCGCGTCGGCGTTGCTGACGCTCGCGCGCCGGTGTTGTCTGACTTGTGTTGTCTGACTCCTCGCTTGTTGGCTGACACGGTCTTCGCTCCTTTGCAGATGGTTGTGTATTTTGAGGATATCACTTTAGGTTAATTCATCACACATTATTGGGCCAACATCAGTTGAACACACCTGACTCAGCTAGAGCCTGCAGCCATGCCCGGCTGCCTTGACAGGCCCCTCACATTCCTCAGGTCGCTAAGACAATCTTGTCTTGGGAGAATGTTGAAGTCAATTTCAATTGTCAAGCATGTACAGCAAATGGTTTGAAACCTTGCAACTTGATGGTGTGAAAGGATGAATCCGGCCATCAAACGCCAGGGTCTGCCCCTTTCTCGCACCCAAAGCCGCGAGCCCCGCACTCCTTGAGAGGTGCGTTCAGCTTCATCGCCTCCACGCTGATGCAGCGCCGGCTCAGCCCCCCGCGGAGGCTGCGGAGGCCGCGCATCACGCTGAGCGCCATGGTCCAAAAGGCGCGGCAAAAAACTCGAGCCGAAAGCTTCAGGGAAGAGCGAAGGCTCTGAAGCACCAACCGGCTCATGCGACAACACATGAGCTGGAAGTGCGGCTGTGTCAGGTAATCCCATACAGGACTCCTCATAGTTCCACATACGCACTTGTATGTATGAATGTATGTATGACGATGAATGTGCGTATATTTTTAGTTGTATGTGTTTATCTTTCTTGAACACCTGCATGCCAATACCCTTCAATATAATATAGTGCAATAGAATATACAGTACACTATAGCGAATATTTATATACATATATATACACATTTCAAACTTTATCGACATGTATCATATTGTTATACACGTTTCCTTCTTGATTCATCTTCTCCAGCAGGCGATGCTTCAAACCACTGAGCCAGGGGTGCAGCCTCACATCGGATGTGGGGGGTCCCATTCGAACAGTTCCGCCGATCCAGCCGGGAGGCTGGCCACGACGCATGGCGTCCATGGCGCATGGATTGCAGCCATCTTCAAGTGGAGTTCATGTCATGGGACAATTTCGCGTGGGCCAACATTTCACCAACAAAGTACTACTAGTAAGGAACCTCCAGACACGGATCCTTCATGAAGGCTGTCGGTGTCAGGTCTATGCGCCACGAGACCTGGGGCCCGGCAGCTCGATTCCGGGGAAAAAAACAAGCTCCGCTGAACAAGGAAGGCTCCTCTGCGGACACTACGTGGCTGTGGGTCAAAATTGGATACCCGAAATGGAACCCTGGTAAATGGAAACATGGACTAAAATCTGTGGTCCCCTGGTGGATTAATATTGACCCACACCCACATGGATCAGCCCTTCAAGCAAAGCAACCCACGAAACCAAAGGACGCTGCATCGTTCCATCCCCCTCGACTTCCCTGCCTGCATGGACGGGGGTCGCTGCCTTCGGAGCCGCATCGCCCCAAGCAATATGAGCTCTCCGCATTTGGGCGCGAACAAAAGATTGGCCCTTGAAGCAGGGAACCTGCGGCCAAATCCTGTTGCGAATCCTTGAGCTGACTAACAAACTCCATGACTGCAGCGTCACCATGATAGCCTTCGTACACCCACAGGGTTCCGAGGGTGCCGCAAAAGCCACTCAGCAACCCTCCATGACTCCTAATCAAACCGGGCACCAGTTGACCCAAAACCGCCCAAAACCATGTCAAGAAGAAAAGGGCATTTCTGGTTGGGGCGAGGGCTTTCCCGGCCTTCCGGCGCCGCGCCATCCCACAGCTGCGGCAAGTGAGGCTGGCGCCCACGAACGCGGCATCGCCTAAAACGAATCCAAAGCTCAAACCTGGTCAATTGGCGCAGGCTACTCGCTTTGCTTTTGGCCCTCCTTAACTTTACGGATTCAAAGCACGAAAAGGAACGTAAGTTCGCAAGCATTGCAACCGGGAAGCAGTTTGGGCAGCAATCCGGCGCCGCCTGCCACATCAGCATCTGAGCATGTTTGACCAAAATATGCGAATGAAGCGCGTAGTGGGGGAACATATGCCTACCAGCAAGCTCAAATCTACATCTCCTTCTGTAAAACCCAACGTGCTGACAAAGAGTGCTCAAACACCGTGGTGGTCCCGGACATGCTTTCTGCCCTGCTGCCTCCAAAGCCAAACAAATATGTGTGGGCATCAGGGTCCCAAAAAGCAGCCGGCGGGCCAAAAAGTGCTGGCTGCTCAAGGCATTTGCTGCAGGTGGGGAAGTCTGCCTGCAAAGTCATTTTTTCCTGCAGCCTCCTCAGGCCTATGATCACTTACGATTATGGCGCTCTCCTACTCTCCATTCGGCCAGCCTGTGGATTCTCCGTGGTCGCTTGCACTGGGGCAGGCACCTGCCGGCACTCAAGCATATATAAGCCTGTCAGCTGTCGCCACGTGCGTGCACAAAAACACACACACACACACACACACACACACACACACACACACACACACACACACACACACACACACACAAGAATCCATGGGTAGCTTCCAGCACAGCTGCTAGAAACCAAGCATATAGAAAAGGAAAATAAGGAACCCTGCATGCATGATCCATCTGTGCTTTGTGCAACTCCCTTCTCAGCAACAGTCCCCTCCTTCTTGCCGACCTCCATGGCGGTTGCCGCCTGCACTCCAAGAACAACATGCAAGATCTGCAAAACAACAAACTCCACAAGCAGGCTTAGAAAGGAAGTGGTGCATCCTGCGCACGCCTCATGGAATATAGCCCAAGCACGCTAGATCAACTGGTACCCCTGGTAAGTTCTAGTTCGCTCAAAGTCCAGGATGGTCAGGGTCTGCCCTGCTGCCTGCAAAGCCAAAGAAAAATGTGTGGGCATCAGGGTCTCAAAAGCAGCCGTCGGGTCAAACTTAGGGCTGGCCGCTCAAGGCGTTTGCTACAAGCTCGGAAAACATGGCGCTCTCCTACTCTCCATTCATTTGTCCGACAAAAGCTGCATCAAGGCCAGCCTGCGGCTTCTCCGCGGGCGCTTGCACTGGGGCAGGCGCCTGCAGGCATTCAAGCATATATATATACATATATAAGCCTGTCAGCTGCCGCCACGTGCGTGCACACACACACAGGCACAAATCCATGGGCTGAGCTGCATCCTGCTAGCTTGACTTTTGTCCGGCAGAGGTGCAAGAAACAAAGCAGAAAGAATCGAAAGAAAAATAAGGTCAGGAACCAGGCATCCATGATCCATCTGTGCTTTGTGCAACTCCCTTCTCAGCAAAAGTCCCCTCCTTCTCGACCTCCATGGTGGTTGCCGCCTGCACTCCACAATGCAAAACTGTAAGAAAAGAATCTCCACAAGCAGGCTGCGAAAGGAAATCATAGGATATAGCCCAAGCACGCTAGATCAACTGGTAGCCCTGGTAAGTTCTAGCTCGCTCAAAGTCCAGGATGGTCCGCGACATGCTTTCTGCCCGTCTGTCTCCAAAGCCAAAGAAAAATGTGTGGGCATCAGGGTCTCAAAAGCAGCCGTCGGGCCAAACACTTAGGGCCGGCTGCTCAAGGCATTTGCTACAAGTTCGGAAAACATGGCGCTCTCCTACTTTCCATTCATTTGTCCGACAAAAGCTGCATCAAGGCCAGCCTGTGGCTTCTCCGCGGGCGCTTGCACTGGGGCAGGCGCCTGCAGGCATTCAAGCATATATATATATATACATATATAAGCCTGTCAGCTGCCGCCACGTGCGTGCACACACACACACACACACAGGCACAAATCCATGGGCTGAGCTGCATCCTGCTAGCTTGACTTTTGTCCGGCAGAGGTGCAAGAAACAAAGCAGAAAGAATCGAAAGAAAAATAAGGTCAGGAACCCGGCATCCATGATCCGTCTTTGCTTTGTGCAACTCCCTTCTCAGCAAAAGTCCCCTCCTTCTCGACCTCCATGGTGGTTGCCGCCTGCACTCCACAATGCAAAACTGTAAGAAAAGAATCTCCACAAGCAGGCTGCGAAAGGAAATCATAGGATATAGCCCAAGCACGCTAGATCAACTGGTAGCCCTGGTAAGTTCTAGCTCGCTCAAAGTCCAGGATGGTCCGCGACATGCTTTCTGCCCGTCTGTCTCCAAAGCCAAAGAAAAATGTGTGGGCATCAGGGTCTCAAAAGCAGCCGTCGGGCCAAACACTTAGGGCCGGCTGCTCAAGGCATTTGCTACAAGTTCGGAAAACATGGCGCTCTCCTACTTTCCATTCATTTGTCCGACAAAAGCTGCATCAAGGCCAGCCTGTGGCTTCTCCGCGGGCGCTTGCACTGAGGCAGGCGCCTGCAGGCATTCAAGCATATATATAAATATATAAGATTGTATAAGCCTGTCAGCTGCCGCCACGTGCGTGCACACACACACACACACAGAGGCACAAATCCATGGGCTGAGCTGCATCCTGCTAGCTTGACTTTTGTCCGGCAGAGTTGCAAGAAACAAAGCAGAAAGAATCGGGGGGAAAAAAAACGGTAAGGAACCCGGCATCCATGATCCGTCTGTGCTTTGTGCAACTCCCTTCGCAGCAAAAGTCCCCTCCTTCTTGTTGACCTCCATGGGGGTTGCCGCCTGCACTCCAAACAAAAAACATGCAAACATGTAAAAACCAATCTCCACAAGCAGGCTGAGAAGAAGTCACAGGATATATCGCAAGCACGCTAGATCAACCGGTAACCCTGGTAAGTTCTAGTTCGCTCAAAGTCTGGGATGGTCCGGGACATGCTTTCTGCCCTGCTGCCTCCAAAGCCAAACAAATATGTGTGGGCATCAGGTTCCCAAAAAGCAGCCGGCGGGCCAAAAAGTGCTGGCTGCTCAAGGCATTTGCTACAGGTGGGGAAGTCTGCCTGCAAAGTATTTTTTCCTGCAGCCTCCTCAGGCCTATGATCACTTACGAATATGGCGCTCTCCTAATCTTCATTCGGCAAGCCTGTGGATTCTCCGTGGTCGCTTGCACTGGGGCAGGCACCTGCGGGCATTCAAGCATATATCAGCCTGTCGGCTGTCGCCATCGTGCGTGCACGCACGCACGCACGCACGCACGCACGCACGCACGCACGCACGCACACGCACGCACACGCACACGCACACGCACACGCACACGCACACGCACACGCACACGCACACGCACACGCACACGCACACGCACACGCACACGCACACGCACACGCACACGCACACGCACACGTACACGCACACGCACACGCACACGCACACGCACACGCACACGCACACGCACACGCACACGCACACGCACACGCACACGCACACGCACACGCACACGCACACGCACACGCACACGCACACGCACACGCACACGCACACGCACACGCACACGCACACGCACACGCACACGCACACGCACACGCACACGCACACGCACACGCACACGCACACGCACACGCACACGCACACGCACACGCACACGCACACGCACACGCACACGCACACGCACACGCACACGCACACGCACACGCACACGCACACGCACACGCACACGCACACGCACACGCACACGCACACGCACACGCACACGCACACGCACACACACACACACACACACACACACACACACACACACACGCGCACACACACGCGCGCACGCGCGCACGCGCGCACGCGCGCACGCGCGCACGCGCGCGCGCACAGACGCACAGACGCACAGACGCACAGACGCACAGACGCACAGACGCACAGACGCACAGACTCAGACGCACAGACGCACAGACGCACAGACGCACAGACGCACAGACGCACAGACGCACAGACGCACAGACGCACAGACGCACAGACGCACAGACGCACAGACGCACAGACGCACAGACGCACAGACGCACAGACGCACAGACGCACAGACGCACAGACGCACAGACGCACAGACGCACAGACGCACAGACGCACAGACGCACAGACGCACAGACGCACAGACGCACAGACGCACAGACGCACAGACGCACAGACGCACAGACGCACAGACGCACAGACGCACAGACGCACAGACGCACAGACGCACAGACGCACAGACGCACAGACGCACAGACGCACAGACGCACAGACGCACAGACGCACAGACGCACAGACGCACAGACGCACAGACGCACAGACGCACAGACGCACAGACGCACAGACGCACAGACGCACAGACGCACAGACGCACAGACGCTCAGACGCACAGACGCACAGACGCACAGACGCACAGACGCACAGACGCACAGACGCACAGACGCACAGAGGCACAGAGGCACAGACGCACAGAGACACAGACGCACAGAGACACAGACGCACAGAGACACAGAGACACAGAGACACAGAGACACAGAGACACAGAGACACAGAGACACAGAGACACAGAGACACAGAGACACAGAGACACAGACACCACAGACACCACAGACACCACAGACACCACAGACACCACAGACACCACAGACACCACAGACACCACAGACACCACAGACACCACAGACACCACAGACACCACAGACACCACAGAAACCACAGACACCACAGACACCACAGACACCACAGACACCACAGACACCACAGACACCACAGACACCACAGACACCACAGACACCACAGACACCACAGACACACAGACACACAGACACACAGACACACAGACACACAGACACACAGACACACAGACACACAGACACACAGACACACAGACACACAGACACACAGACACACAGACACACAGACACACAGACCACACAGACACACAGAGACACAGAGACACAGAGACACAGAGACACAGAGACACAGAGACACAGAGACACAGAGACACAGAGACACAGAGACACAGAGACACAGAGACACAGAGACACAGAGACACAGAGACACAGAGACACAGACACACAGAAACACAGACACACAGACACACAGACACACAGACACACAGACACACAGACACACAGACACACAGACACACAGACACACAGACACACAGACACACGGACACACGGACACACAGACACACGGACACACAGACACACAGACACACAGACACACAGACACACAGACACACAGACACACAGACACACAGACACACAGACACACAGACACACAGACACACAGACACACAGACAGACACACAGACACACAGACAATCAGACACACAGACACACAGACACACAGACACACAGACACACAGACACACAGACACACAGACACCCAGACACACAGACACACATACACACAGACACACAGACACACAGACACACAGACACACAGACACACAGACACACAGACACACAGACACACAGACACACAGACACACAGACACACAGACACACAGACACACAGACACACAGACCCACACACACACAGACACACAGACACACAGACACACAGACACACAGACACACAGACACACAGA
This sequence comes from Effrenium voratum, assembly GCA_963377175.1. Taxonomy (NCBI): domain Eukaryota; class Dinophyceae; order Suessiales; family Symbiodiniaceae; genus Effrenium; species Effrenium voratum. Next base: position 138,742 of record CAUJNA010000191.1, on the reverse strand, counting down.
CACACAGACACACAGACACACAGACACACAGACACACAGACACACAGACACACAGCCACACAGACACACAGACACACAGACACACAGACACACAGACACACAGACACACAGACACACAGACACACAGACACACAGACACACAGACACACAGACACACAGACACACAGACACACAGACACACAGACACACAGACACACAGACACTCAGAAACACAGACACACAGACACACAGACACACAGACACACAGACACACAGACACACAGACACACAGACACACAGACACACAGACACACAGACACACAGACACACCGACACACAGACACACCGACACACAGACACACAGACACACAGACACACAGACACACAGACACACAGACACACAGACACACAGACACACAGACACACAGACACACAGACACACAGACACACAGACACACAGACACACAGACACACAGACACACAGACACACGACACACAGACACACAGACACACAGACACACAGACACACAGACACACAGACACACAGACACACAGACACACAGACACACAGACACACAGACACACAGACAACCAGACACACAGACACACAGACACACAGACACACAGACACACAGACACACAGACACACAGACACTCAGACACACAGACACTCAGACACACAGACACTCAGACACACAGACACACAGACACACAGACAC
>CAUJNA010000191.1:118123-137944 GCA_963377175.1 Effrenium voratum | reverse complement strand
GCACCGCACCGCACCGCACCGCACCGCACCGCACCGCACCGCACCGCACCGCCCCGCACCGCACCGCACCGCACCGCACCGCACCGCACCGCACCGCACCGCACCGCACCGCACCGCACCGCACCGCACCGCTCCGCACCGCACCGCACCGCACCGCACCGCACCGCACCGCACCGCACCGCACCGCACCGCACCGCACCGCACCGCACCGCACCGCACCGCACCGCACCGCACCGCACGCACCGCACGGCACGCACCGCACCGCACCGCCACGCACCGCCACGCTGCCCTCCGCCACTGCACCGCATCCGCACCGAACCGCACCGCACCGCACCGCACCGCACCGCACCGCACCGCCACCGCACCGCACCGCACCGCACCGCACCGCACTCGGCACCGCACCGCACACGCACCGCACCGCACCGCACCGCACCGCACCGCACCGCACCGCACGCACGGCACGCACGGCACGCACGGCACGCACGGCACGCGCGGCACGCGCGGCACGCGCGGCACGCAGGCACGCAGGCACGCAGGCACGCAGGCACGCAGGCACGCAGGCACGCAGGCACGCAGGCACGCAGGCACGCAGGCACGCAGGCACGCACAAATGCATGGGCTGAGCTGCATCCTGCTAGATTGACTTTTGTCTGGCACAGCTTCAACAAACCAAGCACTTAGAATTAAAAGGAAAATAAGGTAAGGAACCCGGCATCCATGATCCATCTGTGCTTTGTGCAACTCCCTTCTCAGCAAAAGTCCCCTCCTTCTCGACCTCCATGGTGGTTGCCGCCTGCACTCCAAAAGAACAACATGCAAAACTGTACGAAAAGAATCTCCACAAGCAGGCTGAGAACGGAAATCACAGGATACAGGGCCCAAGCACGCTAGATCAACTGGTAGCCCTGGTAAGTTCAAGTTCGCTCAAAGTCCGGGATGGTCCGGGACATGCTGTCTGCCATGCTGTCTCCAAAGCCAAAAAAATGTGTGGGCATCAGGGTCTCAAAAGCAGCCGTCGGGCCAAACACTTAGGGCTGGCCGCTCAAGGCATTTGCTACAAGTTCGGAAAACATGGCGCTCTCCTACTCTCCATTCATTTGTCCAACAAAAGCTGCATCAAGGCCAGCCTGCGGCTTCTCCGCGGGCGCTTGCACTGGGGCAGGCGCCTGCAGGCATTCAAGCACATATATACATATATAAGCCTGTCAGCTGCCGCCACGTGCGTGCACACACACACAGGCACAAATCCATGGGCTGAGCTGCATCCTGCTAGCTTGACTTTTGTCCGGCAGAGGTGCAAGAAACAAAGCAGAAAGAATCGAAAGAAAAATAAGGTCAGGAACCAGGCATCCATGATCCATCTGTGCTTTGTGCAACTCCCTTCTCAGCAAAAGTCCCCTCCTTCTCGACCTCCATGGTGGTTGCCGCCTGCACTCCACAATGCAAAACTGTAAGAAAAGAATCTCCACAAGCAGGCTGAGAAAGGAAATCATAGGATATAGCCCAAGCACGCTAGATCAACTGGTAGCCCTGGTAAGTTCTAGCTCGCTCAAAGTCCAGGATGGTCCGCGACATGCTTTCTGCCCGTCTGTCTCCAAAGCCAAAGAAAAATGTGTGGGCATCAGGGTCTCAAAAGCAGCCGTCGGGCCAAACACTTAGGGCTGGCCGCTCAAGGCGTTTGCTACAAGCTCGGAAAACATGGCGCTCTCCTACTCTCCATTCATTTGTCCAACAAAAGCTGCATCAAGGCCAGCCTGTGGCTTCTCCGCGGGCGCTTGCACTGGGGCAGGCGCCTGCAGGCATTCAAGCATTTATATAAGTTATATAAGCCTGTCAGCTGCCGCCACGTGCGTGCACACACACAGGCACAAATCCATGGGCTGAGCTCCATCCTGCTAGCTTGACTTTTGTCCGGCAGAGTTGCAAGAAACAAAGCAGAAAGAATCGAAAGAAAAATAAGGTCAGGAACCCGGCATCCATGATCCGTCTTTGCTTTGTGCAACTCCCTTCTCAGCAAAAGTCCCCTCCTTCTCGACCTCCATGGTGGTTGCCGCCTGCACTCCAAAAGAAAAGCATGCAAAACTGTAAGAAAAGAATCTCCACAAGCAGGCTGAGAACGGAAATCATAGGAGACAGGGCCCAAGCACGCTAGATCGGTAGCCCTGGTAGGTTCTAGTTCGCTCAAAGTCCGGGATGGTCCGGGACATGCTGTCTGCCATGCTGCCTCCAAAGCCAAAGAAATGTGTGCGGGCATCAGGGTCTCAAAAGCAGCCGTCGGGCCCAACACTTAGTGCTGGCCGCTCGAGGCATTTGCTACAAGTTGGGAAATATTGGGCCCCTCGCCTACACCCCACACCCTGACACTGCCTCTCAGAAGCAAACAAACACACGAATCAAAAAGGAAGCTCCACTTCGTGGCATCAAGGGCCAAACTGAGCACTTGGAAAGCAGCACAAAAGCAAGGAACCTTGCATCCATCTTTGCCGTATGCTGCTTCCCAACTCAGCAAAAGTGCCTTCTTCTTGTCTACCAGTTATCCAAAGCCACAAATATACATGCTTAACAGGCCCACAAAGACCAGTTCAAGGCCCAGGGGAAAGCGGATTGTCAGAGCAGTGCAAGTCCAAAGTGGACGCCCGCCGCAATGAATGGAGTGGGAACACGACAGGAATCAGATCCTTGCAGTGCACAACCACCCTGTTTGCATTTCACGGGTGGAGCGATCAGTGCCTTTACATTCAGTGGTGGACAGGTGATCTGAATAAGAATCTTCCAAACAGTGGGGAGCATGGAATTGCTTTGATGGCTACACAATGCTTGTCCACATCGCCCGTTGAGGCCCTGTCTGTCGGCACGTATCTGTTCAGGCCAAGAAGGCTCCCCAACAGCCCCGCGGCGTCGCCATTGGAAAAACAAGGCAAAGGGAGATCCTCTCCCATACAAACCTCGTTTCTACTGTGTTGAGTAATGTATAAAGATGATAGCGGCTAAGGCAATTATTTAAGCTTAAAACGCAAAGAAAGACCTACAGAACGATTGCAATTCTGGGCCCAGGATTGCTAAAGCCAGTTACTTTGACGCACTGCGTGACAATGCGGTGAGCTGAAAGTCTATTATAAAGCTGTGATACTTTTTTGTACAAGTGTGACCAGGGCACAGAATTTCAAAACCTCCGTAAGTTGAGGTCCCCTTAGCGTTTTTCAGTCAGTACGTTAGCTAGGAATTTCATTACAGTGCCTGTGCCCTTTGCTTTTCTATGCGCGGTGTGTCTTTGTGCAGTATCAATTTGGCGCGGTTAGAATGAATTGACTTAGCACTGATTCAGACACAATAAGGTTTGCTTTCATGTTGCCTTCCGGTTCGCCTCGGAATGTTCAGGAATACTAATGTCACAAAAGAAACCACATGCCCCAACTCCGTAACCACGAAGACGCAGGAGGCCAAAACCAACACAAGGAATGCATTCAATTTCCGGCCGCGGCTTGAACCCCTCCCGGTGGGGCCACACTTGAAGCGTGTGAGGCCACACCTCGCGGTGCTCCGCAGGCTTCTCTTCCCTTGAGGCCTGCGCGCTCGTCGGGTTTCCCAGGGGCACCGTTTTGCAAAGCGATCCGGGGGCTTGCTCTTGACCATCCTGGCGCCCAGGGGTGCGCCGGCCTGGCATTCCTTCACAGTTGGACTGAGAGAAAGAACAAAAACGCAGGGTCACAAACGCAAGCACGCCAGCACGTGCACACACGCACACACACACACACACACACATTATACAAGGGGCCGAGGCCTTCTTACTCACTCACATCATCTTACAACTTGGGCTAACCTGCGATGTTGAAGGTGAGGAACCCCAAGAAGCACCACCCGAAGACACGAGGACTACATGCATTGCTTGCCAGGAACCCCCCAAGAGCCACAGACCCACAGGGATTCTTCATGCTCGCGTAAGGCGCCTGCGACTTCTCTGGTGTATCCACCTCCTCGCTGTGGCCTTTGGCCGGCGTCTGAGGACCTCGGACGGGTCTGTCGGACACGGGCGACCCCGGAGATGGGATCAAGCACTGAACCTTTACGAAATGACCTGCCAAGCTCAGCCCGGCTTAGTCAACTTTCTGGCTTGCGGTTAAGATGCCTGGCGAAATTGCGTGACGGAAGTACTGAAAACCCCGCCCTGGAGACGATGGCGCAGACAAGATGCCGTTCTCCAGAAGCATGGACTTGGCTTTGTTCACCAGGCCCTTGCACTCCTTCAGCGTGTGCCTCGGTCGCGCTAGCGGGTCACGTTTTGGCACGCTCTCACCCGTTCTAATTTAACCCGTGCAAGGAGTTGCCTCAAGTTATAGAAGAAGTTCTCTTCAAAGCCAGGTTAAGTTTTGCTAATTGGATACCCGCAAAGCAATACGTACTCAAATCCAGCGCGGCCTCTCATCATGTCTAATTTCACCGTTCAAGCCAGGCAGCAGCAAGCAAGGTCCATGGATCTGCAGGCTGGCCTTAGCGTCAGTCTTGCGGCAGTTGGACACATGTGAACCTATGCAATACCTTTCTGTGCACACCATCGTGACTCACAACGACAAACAAAGGTCAGAAGCCGCAAAGCGCACTGACACACATGAAGGCACGGCTTGATCTGTGCAGCCTGGTCCATGTAGTAGAAATAGTAAAAGCAGCACTAGCAATTGCACTGGCAGCAGCAGAAGCAGGGAGCAGGAAAAGGAGGAGGAGCAATAGCAGAAGCAGTTGCAGTAGTAGAAGCAAAAACAGCAACAGCAGCAGCAGCAGGAGCAGTGGCAGTAGCAGCTGGTAGCAGCAGTGCCAATATTTTGGCTTACACAACCTGAACAGGCTCTCAGAAAGGGGGTTGCTCACCTGCTATTTGCAGAGGTACCGGTTCCCGATGGTTTTTCATTAGTTGGGAGTATGGGTCAACAAGATCTCATTGGGTAACTGCTGTTGGCCGTGGCCTCGAAAATAAAAGGGATCGCAAATTACGAAGTGTCCAAGTCCTCTATGGTTTTCGAGCTCGTCGATCATTTGACGCATCACACGCCCAACCGAAGACTGCGGAAGGCTTCTGGTACTTAATTATCTGGCCCGGCCGATCTGACCCAGCCGACTGGCGAATAGAAACTAGTAAAGTGACTCTGCGCCTGTCCAATCCCTTCCTGGCTTCAAAGTGTTGCTTCATTGACTGGGAAGGATGCACCCCGTATCCCGTGTGGGAGCTCAAACCGCGTAAGAACAGCTGGACCCCACACCACTTTCAGTCTCAAACATGTCCGCCAAACCTAACCAGCTCAGCATAGAAGTCCAAACGGAAAGTGTTGGCAAAACCGAGAGTATCCCCCTTGTCCTGCGACGCACCATGACCTTTCTGACCTCTTACCCTCAACCCAGAAACCACTCAGCGATGACTTTGCTCAGCCTCCAAGGCCTCACTGACTGACCCAAGACCGACTCACATGAACCAAGGCCGGCCATCGCGCGTGCCCGAGTGCCCGAGGCTTCTCACTCCGAGACTTCGGCGATCTCCGGGCGCTGCGCGAGGTTCAGAAGCGCTGTCTTCAGGCCGCAGGCCTCCGCCTCCTGCAACACCTGAGAAAACCAAGCTGGGCTGTTCAAACGGTAGCCAATCCTGATCCGTAACCCTGGACAACAAGGATTGCGCCAACGGGACTTGCTTCGCAAGGAATAAGGATTGCCATTGAAAGTCCAGCCAAGTGAGCGCTGCAACTTGTTGGGTCGTTCTAGAGGCACAAATGTTGCTCGATCCTTGCCAGGACTTGCAAGCAACTGGGAAGCCTTGCGGCTACTTCAAGTGCTTGGGGCGCCGCCAGCAGGAGCGTCTGTTGAATTCTGGAGTCACAGTCAAAACTGGGAGGGATGCTTTGTACCACCCTTTGCACGTGCTGTGCTTGATTGCTTCTTCTTTTTGTGTATGTGTGTCTGTTTTTCTGGAGGGAAGGGCTACAGCCCAGCATCAAACAATTTGAACTGCACATGACAAAGAGCCTCATATCCAAACACACTTGTGAAATAAGAACTAGGGGTGGGTCTAAACCCCGCAATTGAACGTTACCCTGGGGCGGCGTTCTGTTCAGGCAACCCTGATGCTCTACGAAGCCAACCCACCCATCCGCTGCACCTCGTTCCTGAGAGCACTTGTTGGCGGCGTTGTTTCTGCCTGGCCTTTGACTTCTGCCTTGGGCTTCTCCCCTTCCTGAGCTGTGGCAGGCAGGGACGAAGAAACTGAGGCAAGGCCTGCTTGCAGCGTCTTGCAGACCATCCTGGTCTCAAGTCCAAGAGTCTGCTTTCAGGGAGTCTTCCTTCGGCTTCGACCCCTGCAGGGGGAAGAAGACTTTCCAGGCGATCTCTCAGTGTGCATGCATATCTCTCTCTCTATATATATATATGATGCATATCCAAAAATATATTGATCTTTGTATGTAGTATGTATGTATATATATATATATGTGTGTGTTGAATACACTTATGTGAGTATACACATGGTGGTTGATCTAAATTCCTTTGTCTCGAAACGGCCATTCTTCGCGAATATAAAAGTTACTTTCGCGAATCTTTCGCGGATTCATCGCCGTGCTCTTTTCATTTCTCGAGTCGGAGAATCGCAGCTTTTAAGTGCCAGCGTTGTAAGCGAAATGACGATTTCCCAACTCCAGCTGTAAAGTCGCAACTTTTCATCACAGGGGTAGTACATGACATGCGCCGGCTGGAAAGTCGCAGCTTTTCGTTCGCCGTGCAGCTCCAGCTTGAAGTCGCAGATTTCCAGTACCAAGCTAGTATACTGACTAGATCGGCGCTCAGACTATACCTCCCCTTGCAATCGAAGCCTGCGCTTTCGCGCGGGCTTTCGCGGATCTTTCGCGGAACTTTCGCGAAAAATCACCCACGTTTCAGAGCGGAAAGCCACCGACTAACACCCACAGACACACATACACAGGCTTGGAGCACTAACCAGCCAAGCAGGGTATCAAACTGTAGCCTCACCAGGCTTAATCAGCGCAACATCAACAAAGTGTTTTAATCAGAATAGAAGGAAGGCTCAGCAGAAAAGATGAACGGTTCCACATATCATTGATTAACCAGATACAGTTACGCAAAACTTTCGCGAGAAAAAAAGTTACTTTCGCAACTCCATCGCGAATCTTTCGCGGAGCTACCTCAACCAACACCGATGGTCACCGAATACTAAACTCCTTACAAGGACCTTTAGAACGACTCCCACATGTATCTACATAAATCTAAACATTCTAACAGAAATGTGCCGTGCATCCGCTGCCTTCTTGAGTTTCGTGTTGCCCTCGGGCTTTGCTTTTGCCTCCGCCTTTGCCTTTGGCTCCGCCTTTGTCTTTCGATCCGCCTTTGCCTTTGGCTCCGCCTTTGCCTTTGGCTTTGCCTCTGCTTTTGCCTTGGCCTTTGCCTTCGCTTTCGCCTTCGCTTTGGCCTGCGCCTTTGCTTTCGCCTTTGCCTTGGCCAGGGCCCCCTTCCTTGGTATGCAAGGCCACTGCGGCCAACCCCACGGTTGCACCAGCAACTCGTGCAACTATTGCAAATTAACACATCGCCCTCACACACACACACACACACACACACACACACACACACACACCCGCGCGCGCGCGCGCACGCGCACGCGCACGCGTGCGCACACGCACACGCACACGCACACGCACACGCACACGCACACGCACACGCACACGCACACGCACACGCACGCGCGCGCGCGCGAAAAGGATGCTCTGCCATAATGCTAAAGGCAAGCTTCGGCTTCCCCTTCACCTTTTGTCCCTCCTGGACAGGGCCATGCAGCATATCATGGGTTCATGCCATCCGTCGACAATGACGGCATTCTGCGCTCATCGTAGCGTGGCACATTTGACATGCTGAAAAGCAAGGCAGCGCCTCTTCGCTCCCCGTCTGAGACTTTTGGTCATCAGATTTCGGTGCTTCGGTTGAGGCTGAAGCCTCAGGCCCACTTTCGTTCAGAGTAGCAGGTCTTTGGCGGTCCCAACTCCCCAGCGAAGCGAACAAAGCAGACTCGCCCGGAAGGTACAGCCAGGCAGCCGCAGAGTCGTTCTTCTCAGTTCGACGCCGCTTGGCCGCTGCACCCGGCCTCGACCAGCAACTGGCAGGTTTCGCAAAACCGGCTGAAGGCCGCAGGCAACGTACATGGTCCAGAACTAGCCATCTCAGCCCCAAGCGATGTCTTTGCCTTCACCTTCTTAGGGCCTTTCTCCGCCTTCCAAAAATGATGCTCGCAAAGCCCAGCCACAAATGTGCCCAAGTCGGTCCTGCCTCCTCGGACCTTAGCAAAGACCGACGTGTGATGCCATACGACCATTACTTCACAACATGTGATGCCTCTCACCTGTTTCAACTTTGCGGGCCATCACCCCACAATCGAAGCATGAGCCTTTTCTTCAAAGATCGTGGAAATCAACACAAGTTGCCAAACGGGAACGGTCATGGAGTCAGCCACGGGCCACAGCAATACCATAATTCAAGAAAGCATTGTCAGGAAGCCTATGTTGATGTCCCAAACTTTGCTCAAACACCTCTATGCCAATCTTGTTGGGATCAACATCCTCAACATCCTCATGCACATGGGTCTTTTTTGAGAGTCCTTTTTGCAGCTATCTTGGAGGCGAGCCAAAAAGAAAAGAAACAACACAGCACGCTGTGGATCCCCCCCATTGGGGTGGGCCATCCCGGACATGTTCCTAGGTCTGGTCATTGCTCTCAGCCCGCAACTTCTTCTTCGACTTCTTGGCGCTCGCTTCTTCGACCTGGCAAGTGCTAGTCATGGACTCAGACAGACAGGCAGGCAGACCAGACAGACAAACGGACGGACGGACGGACAAAGACAAACAAACAAACAAGACAAACAAGACACACATGCAGGCAAACAGACTCACAAACGGACAGACTCACAAACGCTCACAAACGGACAGACAAACCAACGTAAAACCCTTCTTCTTTTCATCAGGGCTGATCGCCTGTTCCGCAGCTTGTCCAGTTTTCTGACACCGCGGGCCAGCCTGGCTGCCATTCTCGGTCTCTGCCATCTGCCTGAGCCCGGGAAAGAACATATCCAACGTGAGGGCAAATGTCCCGCATTGTGCATGGGCATAAGATTGTCCGAGATCGCTTGACCGAAAACGAAAAAGTCATGCCTCCTTCTCATACCACGGCAAGTTAATTTCAGCAAGTTGCCCACTGTAGCCCAAGTGTCACTGGTGTTGTGGCTGAGTCCTATGTGCAGCTTTGTTCCTGGGGCAACCCCGGCTTGTCTCCCGCGTCTTGCCAGGCGGCTTCTTGGAAGCCTTTGTGACCTTCTGGGGCGGGTCGTTCACGAATCTGAGCCACCGAAAATCCCCCCAATAGCAGGCCGCACAATGAAATGAATCCAAGGCCACACGGAGGACGGCCTACCTTCTGATGGCCGAGCAGCGCTTCTGCCTCTTCGCGGCTGGCGAAGCTGCGGTACAGGACCTGGGGCTGCTCCCCATTTCGGTAGGCCAGCTGTTTCGTTGGCTTCACCGTTTTGGCCAGTGAGACACCAGACTGTTCGCAAGTGAGAGATTTCAATTGTCCTTTCAAGAGCTGAGCGCTGTGCTCCTTTCACACCATGGACGTACTGCTTGCATTCTTCCCAGGAGGTGCAGATGCGCTTCTCCGGCCGCGCCACCTCAGCCAATCCGAACCAACGCGCCTCAGACCCAAGCCGCCATCCCAGTCCACCCGGGGCCCCGGCGCCATAGAACTTCTGGGCCTTCAGCTTTTGCTCACCAACCCGCTCTTTGAGGCTGCGGGTATTGGGCACCTCCACGAGGTCCATGTCCTTGGCTCACCCCCGTCTTCCCACTGCGCCAGCGGGAATCCCGGCCCTAGTTATAAACGCACGGACCCCCCAATACTACTTTTCAGAATCTGCCAATTCTAAAGCAATAGTCAACTGGCTGACTCCCTGCCAAGCACATTCGGGGTACTCTAGGGCTCAAGCTTCCTGTACCAACCCCGTGATAGTCGGAAATGACAAACCAAACCTATTCAAAGTTTGTGCCACACCCTAGGTATCGAAGTTTACAATTTGAGCCCGGCTCAAGGTAGCCCATCTGACCCCTATTTCCCCATCAATAAATTTACATATCATGTGGCCCCCAAAGAATAATCATTCATATATCATTCATAGGGGGGTATTTATCAGATGAGATGAGTTTTGTGCCGTGCACCATGCACATGTCACGTTTCCAGGTGCTTCAACCCGGAAGAGCAGCTCCAAATACCACCGAGCAGCTGCGTTGTACTCATATTGAGGCCCATGGGCTTCACACAACTTCTCCTTCTCCTAAGCAAACAGCCAGCACAAGCAAGCCCGGGCGACGCGAAAGGCAAGCCTCGTCACCTTTCAGGGTGGCTTTGCCAGTTTGCGGTCGGGAAAGCATAAGAAAGGTAGCTGGTATGTGACTTGGCCACGGCTTGATCACACACCTGGAGACAAGCAACATCATTGCAAGTCCCCTGATTCACTCCCCAAATGCGCACTACAAACGAACCGACAAAACAAGCCAACCCACACAAAGCATCAAAGCTTCCAATCTATCCTTTGCCTGCAACTTGCACATACTGCACTCACCCTCTGCCCTTATAATCCCCAAAGGACTCGAACATTCCTTAGGTAGAAAGTTGGTCGTGGGTATCTCCTGTGCTTTTCCCGGCATTTCTATCTTTGGGACAGCGGGTGCTTCCCAAGTCGCCGTCACCCACAACGCCAGGCGCTTCATGGGAGAATCGCCCTCTACCCAGGCTGTGTCTTGTTCAAGCCTCAGCAAGCGCCATGGGGAGCTAAACCATAGATGGGCGCATTTTCGGGGCATACTCCCATGTTGGGCTGATTCAAACTGGAATCAAAAGGAACTTGGGGGGTGACCATTTTGATACAAGTCTCAATATGTAAGAAAGACTGCCAACAGTGCAGCTAGCCTCAACAAACCCGGCGGCACGGATGCACTGAGCCTTGAGCCAGGGCAGGGCTGGGTTTGTTTGGCGACTGCGTCATTCACACGCCAACCAGTTCGACAAGTTTACAGCAATTGTATAGCTTCCCCCGCCGCACATTCCGGCGCTCATATGACGAGCGGCCCTTCTTCCACCAATTGCCTGAACTTGGTCATGGCCCACATGCAGTACCTGCACAAAAGACACCGGCGACGGCAAAACAAATGAACAATGAAACTATGACACGCCCATGTTCGCCCTGATTTGCGATGGATTGGGCATCCCAAGGTGCTGCAATGCCGCATTGCATCCATCAACAACATGTCAATGCACTCTCGTAAAATTATGGCGCGTAAAATTATGGCGATTGAGCAAACATGTGGCCATGGGTCAAAATCCAAATCGTACCCCCAGTGAACATCCCAATTCCCACTATAGGTTGTAAAATGGGTGGTGAATTCACCAATCCCAACCAAAATGGGATCCCGTTTAACGGTTTTGACAACTACAGCCATGTTTTTCTGCCGAAAATTCTGCTCCAAGGTGCCCAGGCTCCTTTGCCCAGAGCTCATCATAAGTCATGCCGCCGTGCCTCAGCTGTGCCGGAGCCAGCTCCGAATCAATTTGCCCAATCAGCCTGATAGCCACTACACAATATGGGTTTTTGCAAGAAAATGGCGGGGGGGGGGGGGACTTCCAAAATGGATTTGGGGTTCTCATTGGTTTAGGAGCAGTGTCTGCCTGATTTGCTGAAGCGTATAAGTAGCGAATTTTCACGCAAAAGGTTCCAGCCAATAACTGACCTTTGCCTGCTCTGGGTGCCGAACTTGCCAAACCCCACCAAGTCAACGGAGTTTCCAGCTGCAGCCTTCACGACGTGGCAAACGAATGTCAGAACAGCACTGCGAATGCCCTCAAACACGCATCTTCCTCATAAACAAACGGCATGGAATGAAAGAAAAAGACTGCCCTTCCCGCAAACATTTTCATGGGCCGCAAAACAAAGGCGTTGAGTGGTCTTCTGAACGCTCGTTCTGCATCTTCTTTCTTCAAACGCAAAATGCAAAAGGGACATTTGATATGCCAGGCCCTCTATCACAAGATTCTTGTGTAAGAGCCTCTTCCACACAGCTTTCCACCAAAAATTGCACCAATATCCGCATGATCAACATAGGAAAAGGCCCCCATGCGCCATGGCCCATCCCCGCCTCCATGCAGGCGGCAAGACTTCGGTCGAGGCTGGAGCTTCCAAATGGCTGGCGGGAGCGGCTGAAAACGGACAATGGGAAGCTGGATGTTGGTTTGGCTCAAAATTAAAGACCTAGGGTTACGCAGGTTTTAGTCTTTCCAATGTGCCAAGGTGCCATTTGGTACATTTATTTGAGCCACAGCCATGTGTAGTGGTCTAGCTCAGCCACCTTGCTTGCACATGGCACTGGAACCCCCAACCCAAGGCCCCCCCTCCAAAAACGGTTTCTTGCTTGGTGGTCCGAATTGCCAGCTCATCCACCTTGCTCATGGGACTGGAAGCCCGCACAAAGGCTGTGGGTATCGTGGCCACCCGCCTCAGCCTTGCATCTTCACAGGATCGCCCTCCTCCGTCTGCTGGAACACCGTAATGTTACTCCTCATGCCAGCAGGTTGGCCATAGACGACAGTTAAAGCATGCTTCCCGATGCAACGTGATTGATTGCAGTCCGCAGCAGGGCAGCTTACACATGATGACTGGCCACTATTGAACGCTTCGTTGAGTCAGGCACGTATCGCGTTGAGGCTGAATATTGACCTAGGTCACCCGGTCGCTTGAGTTGACTAAACCAACCAAGGGCAGCCAGCCCGTGCCCTATGCGTAAGCCTGCACATATTGCCAGCTCAATGCGCCAAACTTCCACGCACACAAACAACACACACACACACACTCTTGTATTTATATATAATATACATGCAGCGCAAGTGCAATGTGGGCTTGCAGCACCGTTGCTCTGCCTAAGGCACATGCCAATGTGATGACATGCGCATGCGGCCCAAGGCCAGCACGAAGCAGTTCATGGCAAACTTGATGCCAGACACAACTGGCTTAGCCTGGCGGCTGGCATGGCCCCCGAACATGCCAAACGAACCTCAAGCGCCAGAGTCTCAGAGCCCATCACCCCATACCCCCCACAGTCAGCATGAAACACGAATCCCAATTGACACATATTGAAAGCCTGGAGCCGCAAGCCCTTCAGGGCCCAGTGGTGCGGAAGTAGAGACTTATTCGAGCGACGGCGCCATGGTGCCTCGTGCTTGAGCCGCATGTCTCCCTCTCCTTCACGCGTTCGGTTATGCCACATCCTTAGCACCCGCTAGAATTTGGCCCAGGCCCCGAAACAAACCGCAGTGCGTTGGATGCCAACTTAGTAACCGCCCTTGTTCGCCAGAATGCGCGGGATACGAAATTGCGAACAGCCCTCTCCTCCAGAGGGCGCACAATAAGTCACTCACTGCCCTCCCTCCGTGGTGCACAGGATGCTAAGTTTCTAACTGCCTCCCTTTCTGTGATCAAGTATCTTGGCACTTAGATTCTTTGATGCGCATGCCGGAGCACCTTAACAAGTTCGTTGAAAGGCCTGTGGATCTTTGTGCATCTGCTCAGCCGCCATGGCAAAAGCGACGCGCAGCGCGATACAGATGATCTTCATGCAGACATGTACACACTCCGTCTGAACAAATGCAGCGTTCAGTCGCATGCCAAGCATCAAGGCTGTCAAGGCAGCAGGTCTCACCTGGCCAAAGAAACCAATCATTGCGGGGGGGGGGGGGGGTGATCCAGGGATCTGGCAGTGAAACGCCTTTTCACCTGCCAACTGCCAACAAGTCGCAAGCCTGGCTTCACGGAGCAAAAGACAGATTCCCCATGCTGGGTCTCGAATGGAGTTGTGCTTTGGGGGCCCTCAAGCCTGAACTGCATTCCCCACCAGCAAAAGTATGCGCCACAGCACCGTAGCCTTTACTTCTACCCAACAAGGACCACCAAAAAAAAGAGACAGGCAGAGCTTCATCTCCCTTGAGGCGCTGAACCTGCGAGAGTGGCCTCATTGCTTTCAGGCAAACAACCGCATATGTGGCTGCCAATCTCAATGAACTTGCCCAACCGAAAAAGCCTTTGGGAGGAACACACCAAGGACCTTGGAGCATGTTGCAATGTTGCGCTTGGCCAGCACCTTCGTAGGGGGCAGCTGCCTTGTCGGACAAACTTCTCTGTTGCCCGTTTGCAACATCATCAGTGGATTTGTTGGTCGCCCGGTTTCCACCTGCAAGAACAGCACCCTTGCTGTTCTAAAATCCGGCACGACCACCTTCTCGGCCTCAGACCCACCCAATCCCACACCCGCGACTCACCTGGAAGCCCAGGTGGGGGAAGGAAGTTTCGCCCCCGCCGCCCGGCTCCAGGCCTCGGTCCGAAATTGAAAACCATGTGAGAAGGTGCTTGGCTCAGCGGAGAGGATCTGGGTGCCAAAATGAAAGCTCGCAAGCTGCGCGTTACAGTTCCGGTTCTACTCCACCTTCCGCCTGGAGAGTCAAGATGCTCCGAACCGCCCATGGCCTCAAGGAGCATCTAGACTCAGGGACTGCTCAACTCATTCAGTGTTTAGCCTCCTGCACCCTTGAAATGGAAGCGACGCTCCAAGACTCTTGCCTCCTTCCTCTTCTCCCGTCTTTTTCCAGAGTTTCAGTGTTACTTTCTTGTCTGCGCTTCCTCGTGCGTTACCGGAGCCCTCAACCAGCTTGGAACCGTGAGAGCGCCAAACTCAAAGGCAAGCCCAAGCCACAAACCCCGGCAAACACGCTCAAAGCTCAGCTTTGGCGATGCCTTTTCTTTACATGGCCACGGGTGCCAGCAAATGACCTGTACAAAGCGGCCTGGTGATACACCTCCAAGCGCCTCATGTTATGCTCCTGCGATCCGAGGAGAATCAATAAGGCCAGTCTAGGCCGAAAATCCGCTTGCGTCATGCCACTGGGAACCATAACAGGGGAGGTGCACAAATGTACACAAGAAGTTGTGGCGAGGAGAACACCCTGAAAGTCACTGAAAGTCGCAAACACCGAGAACACATAACCCTACGAGGTTGTTTCTCGTGGCTAAGCACTTCATGGCCAAAGCTGCAATCACTTGAAGAAGCAGGCTGCGAACATCCGTTCAAACGCTCTTAGTTCGCACTAAGAAGGGCTGCTCAGGAAGATCTTCATCCACCTCGATGAAGGTGTTGTGAACCTTGCCGCTTGGAATGGAGAGTAACAAAGAAACAAAGACGCACAGCACAACAGCCTTTGCAACGAAGGCGCGCTTATCAACGACTGGAGGGGCAGCGAGGGTGGATCATCGCGGATGTTCTCCGGAACGTCCGCAAAACGCGGCTTGCGCGCCTTCA
This sequence comes from Effrenium voratum, assembly GCA_963377175.1. Taxonomy (NCBI): domain Eukaryota; class Dinophyceae; order Suessiales; family Symbiodiniaceae; genus Effrenium; species Effrenium voratum. The sequence goes on along the minus strand of CAUJNA010000191.1, from coordinate 122,516 downwards.
AGGGGCGCTTAGCATGTATGCAGCGATTCGGCTCCAAGCCATTCTCAAGCAACGAAAAGCAAGCCTGGCCTCTGAGATGGTGGGCGCATGCTTGGTACTGTTCAACTTCCGGTAGGCCATCTGGCGCGCGCAAGGCTTGACATCACATCCGCGCTGCGATTAGCTCCAGCACAGGCCCCCACAACGAAGTCAAGTTGCCATATGATTTGCAATGAAAGCTGCGCTTCCTCCAACTCATGCTAGTTGCGGGTTCAAGGTCAAACTCCAACAACTTCCAATGTGCAAAAGTCCCTCCGGGGTGGTATCCTCTTCTGATCTAAGAGTGAAGTCGATCACATGTTTGAAGCCTCCTGACATCCCCCCGCCTTGTGCAACTTCCAGGCTGTCTCAAAGCTTTCGGACACGGCTTCCCACTGGCTTCTGCGCACCACAGCTTGGTAGGGAACCAGAAACATCCCGTCCATGGTGTTGAATACCTGGACCTCAGCACAACCAGAGTCCCTTGTCCCACTGCTGTCACTGACATGTGTGAGTGCTTTCATTTCTGCCAGGTGTGGTGTCTCTGGGCACCCAAAAAAAGAGGTCCCGCGTCTGACAAGGGTGAATAGGGGTGACTCTTAGCCGGTGCCTCTTGGCTTGCTCCTCAGAGGCGAAACCAAACGAAACCGCCCATTTTGAGGGTGGATATCCCCACCCCAACTTTGCCAAATGTTTGCTTCAAGCCAGGGCTACATCAGTTTCGTTCCTGCCCGGTGTTGCAAGTTGAGCCCAACCAATTCCCCTTGCAATAGCTAATGCTAGTTAGCATGACACCTTGGAGCCCTCACAATGGCAGGCCGCGCCTCTGGACATCCGATAGCTGCGAGAAACATCATCAAGTACTGCGGGAAGTTGAAGTGACCGGTTGGCCTGAACCAGCACGAGAAAATGGAGTCCTGAGGCGCCACGAGAAGCAAGGAAACACACATGTGCAACAATTCTCCATGAGCAGTGCAAGACAGTCTTTCCTCGTCAGGGCCCACCATGCCTGATATCTCCAACAGCCCTTGAAAGGCAGAACCCCCCTGGCATCTTGGATTACGCCTACGCGCGCTGCGACCAGCGTTGGGCCATGTTCCGCATCTGGTCAAGAGGCCGGTGCAACTGGAAGCTCCAGCATAACGTAGTCGTTCTCCTTAGCGTTGTGCGTGCCAGCAGCTCGCATACCACATCTTTCTGTGAGAGACAAACTCCTAACCCACAGTCTGCCTGCTGCCTTGCTCTCAGTTCTCTGTTCTGAATTTTGTGTTGTTGCTGTTGCAGTTGCAGTTGCTGCTGTTGCTGCTGCTGCTGCTGCGGCTGTGGTTGTAGTTGCTGTTGCTGTTGCTGTTGCTGTTGCTGCTGCTGCTGCTGCTGCTGTTGTTGTTGTTGTTGCTGCTGTTGCTGCTGCTGCTGGTGTTGGTGTTGGTGTTGGTGTTGGTGTTGGTGTTGGTGTTGGTGTTGGTGTTGGTGTTGGTGTTGTTGCTGTTGCTGTTGCTGTTGCTGTTGCTGTTGCTGTTGCTGTTGCTGTTGCTGTTGCTGTTGCTGTTGTTGTTGTTGTTGTTGTTGTTGTTGTTGTGGTTGTGGTTGTGGTTGTCGTTGTTGTTGCTGTTGCTGTTGCTGGTGCTGGTGCTGCTGCTGCTGCTGCTGCTGCTGCTGCTGCTGCTGCTGCTGCTGCTGCTGTTGTTGTTGTTGTTGTTGTTGTTGCTGTTGCTGCTGCTGCTGCTGCTGGTGTTGGTGTTGGTGTTGGTGTTGGTGTTGTTGTTGTTGGTGTTGTTGTTGTTGCTGTTGCTGTTGCTGTTGCTGGTGCTGGTGCTGGTGCTGCTGCTGCTGCTGCTGCTGCTGCTGCTGCTGCTGCTGCTGCTGCTGCTGCTGTTGTTGTTGTTGTTGTTGTTGTTGTTGTTGTTGTTGTTGTTGTTGTTGTTGTTGTTGTTGTTGTTGTTGTTGTTGTTGTTTGTTGGTTGTTGGTTGTTGGTTGTTGGTTGTTGGTTGTTGGTTGTTGGTTGTTGGTTGTTGGTTGTTGTTGTTGTTGTTGTTGTTGTTGCTGTTGTCGTTGTTGTCGGGTTTCCCAGGGGCCCCGTTTCGCAAAGCGATCCGATAGCTTGCTCTTGACCATCCTGGCGCCCAGGGGTGCGCCGGCCTGGCATTCCTTCACAGTTGCCTAGCAACCCTGTCCCTGTTGGACTGAGAGAAAGAACAAAAACGCAGGGTCACAAACGCAAGCACGCCAGCACGTGCACACACGCACGCACACACACACTATAAGACTGGGACCCTCTGGATACTGAATTGTAGCATGTTTGGTAAGCTTCCTGTTACAGACGCAGGCCCAGGGTTGGGGGGGGGGGGGGTCTCAAAGCAACCAACGGGGTCCCTGTTTTCGTTTCTGGGAGAGAAGAGAAACAAACATCTCTTCAGGTCAGAACAACTGACGGGGCCCCTGTTTTAGTTTCGACAATGATGTAGAGACGTAGTGAAGAGAATGTGTGTTGGTCCAGTAACCTTTCTTCAGATATGGTAAAGCGCGGGCCACCATGTTTCCTTGGGGGTCATGAGGCAGGCGCAATCAAGAAACCTTGCGTAGCCCTTCTGAGCCGAGTCGTGTGATGAAACGGATCAGAGGCAAACTCCCTGACCCTCAGTTGCCCCCCAGCCATGTAAAGAAAGTGGCCCTGAAGAAGAAGGCGGCAGCACGACCATCCCGGGCATGACGTGCGGCATTTGGCCGAGAAGGAAAAAGAACAATTCGCTGAGAACACAGCCAATGAGCTTGTTGTTGGACCAGCCACATTTTCCTTCGGCAAGTACAAGGGCAAGACTTTCCAGCGGGTCAAGGCAAATTGCCCCAGTTGTTTCATGTAGGTTTGGAAAGAGCGATTTTCCTTGTCCAGAAGTACAAGGGCTTGAAGACTGCACTGCAAGAGGAGTGGATTTTTTCAGAGGAAGTTTTGACTTGCGAAGATGACAGAGACCAAAGGGCGAGCGAAACCATCGACAGCTGGGGGGGGGGGGTAGTTCATCCAAGCGACTTCAAAAGAAAGTCTGGCAACAGGCAGTGGTGGAGAGCAAGCAGCAGCTTGCGCAGCCGAAGCTAGCAGAGAGCCTGAAGCGGCAACGGCCCACCACCAGCTTCAAAAGCATTCCTCCGGAGCAGAAGACTTTGTGCTATGAGCATATGGTTGCCAGACGAGCTAATTGCACAGATGCGTTGAGCTGAAGCGCGCCAGTCCTTTGCAGCTGACAATGCCTATGATTGAAGACGGCGTGCTGGACTTGCAAGGTCGCGCAGCGCAAACAGTGGGGGATGGAGACTGAGGCCATCCTGGGGCAGTTAACTGCAACGGTTGATGGCAAGAGCAAAAATCAGAACATCAGCTTGCACACAGTGATGCGAAGGGTGTGCCAGAGTGTCTATGTCACGGCGCGTGATGCAAAGAGGAGGCAAGAGTAGATAGTTTTCGGCCTGACAAAACATGTGTCTTCTTGTGAAAGGTACCTGGAGCTGAGGAGTCGGGTGACGAAGCTGCGTTGCAGCGTGGGGGAGCCACGGATTCCCAATCTTGTGTGGCTGCTCTTGAGGAGGCAGGCTTCTGCAGCAAAACCAGGGCAGTGCTTTTCACGGATTCAGCTCCCACCTTCGTGTCCACCGGGCATCAGGGATCAACATGCTGTCAACCTTTCTGAAAAAGAGTGGTCCAGGACTGTTGGGGCTTTGCATAAGCCAAACCAGCTGCGGCCAGCGCTGGCCCACACCCAGACAATTGACAGAGCGTGGCGGACGTTGAAAGAAGACATCCCAAGACTGAAGATTGCCGAGAACTCTTGCAGCTACTCAAGCTTTCCATGAGACGCGTGAACATTTGCGCGAATGGCCCCCAGAGGCACCGCTGCCGTCTAGAAGCCGCTGCGACAATGTTGACCCCCAACGTGCCTGATTTGCCAGTTCCTGTCAACTGCAAAGAAGGGCATTTCAGAACGAAGGCGCCAGAGGTGCCCTTTCATGAGCGCATTCTGGCTTTGGCGGCGGGGCTTTGCCAGGAATATTTTTGCTGCAAAGGCAGAGGGCAATTTTCTCAGCTGGAAGCTCTTACGGAGTGCCAAATTTCTGGGCAGAAGCAAGGCAATTCGGTTACATTCACCCAAATTTGCCGCCCCCTTCAAATATGAGATGGGCATACAAGAGTGACAACACCTGGACCCTCGAAGCGAAGGGCGGTTGAGATCAAAAAGGCAAGCTGCCAAGGTTGGGATCTTCAACTGGTTTCCCTTCTTGAAATCGGGCGGGCCCCTTCAAGAGCGTACTTTGAAATCGGGCGGGCCCCTGCAAGAGCTTACTTGCTGGAATTCCTTAGGCAGGCCCTTTTGAAGGTTATTC